>CATIWQ010151616.1:0-105512 GCA_949673415.1 Euphorbia schlechtendalii
TGTTTACTTAAAATCTTTAATATTTAGTAACATTTATTGTAATCAAGTATACAAATTTAATAGGATAAAATATAGGAACTTAAAATAATTATAAATTTAATGTATAAATATATAATAAATAAATAAAATTATTCGTCAGGCCGGGTTCGGGCCGGGCTTAGGTATTTATATAAAAATCAAACCTGGTCCATATTTCTCCGGGCTTCGACGAGCTCGGTTTAGGCCATAATTTTTTAAAAAACGAGCGTCCAAACCCGGCCCGTTGAAGCAGGCTCGGGCCGAGCCGGGTGGGTACCCCGACTCACGATCGGGTTTAATTTATATAACAATTTTAAGTTGAACCATAAAAGCAATAAGAGAATTGACTTTAGATTGTTATGAGCCAATTTGGTACATACTTTATTAGATTTTTTCTAGCCCATTTGATCGAGATAGACAGATATTTAGTGTTGGGCCGTCGTCGGCTATGATATGTTGTTTGTTTCAAGTTTCAACAAATTTGTACGTGTATTTGAATCGAACTGGGAATAAAATATAATATAAAAAGTAACCTTATTTAAAATTAATATACATACATATTAATATTAATATATTAAAATAATAATGTTATATTATAATAAAATATATTAATTACTATTATTATGATAATAGTGAATAATACCAATATAAATTATTATTATTTATTTCATATTTTATTCAAATATTTTTGGAAATATTTGGTTCGTCCGATCAATATGATCTAAAGATTCTATCCAATTTATGTAATTGAATTTTATTGCAAATATAAGGATTTTCAAGATTTACTTACAATTATTTGTTCTATAAGGGTCTATTAGCAGTTTTAGTAACTTTTCCTTTATAAATGGCGTTAAAAGATTCAATTTTTTTATGATGAAAAATTCATTCTCTCCATACTTTCTCCCTCTCGGATCTTCCTATGGTGAAGAAACTTTGTGAATCCATTGTTATTAATCTTCAACGATGCCAAAAACGTGGAAACATGCCTACTATCCGACATATCATGATGTAAAACTGATTCAGCATACAAATCACATCTCCGATCGTGGGCATACGGAAAAAAGGTACTATTAGAATCAGTTTCTATTTATGATTTTCCATTATTGGTATTAGAGTGGAATTATTTCTGTAATGATTATGTGATTATGTATTTCTACTCATTTTGGAGTTTCTGAGAATTCGTTCATCGAAATTTGATTTCGTGGAGAATTATACGAATAAAAAGTGAAAATGGAAGGAAAAATAATGTTTTTAGAGCATTTTAACGAACTTCACATGTTTTAACCATGATTTTCAAGAAATTTTGTAGTTCAAGTGTTCATATGGCATAATTTAGTGATTGTATATGTTTTTGGTCGGAAATAATAAGTTTCATTGGAAAAAGTTTCGTTTTCTCATTGTTTTGTGAAAACGTAAAAAATCTGATCATTTTTTCATGAAACAGACCACGTCAACGGAATCGAAACGCGAAAACTAGTTGAACTACCAAATTTTAGTTAGCGGAATCCCCCGAGAAGGCGGCACGTGACATGCACACGCCGCAAGTGGCGGCTAGTCACCAACGACGTCCCTGACGCACAGAGACAGTTGGCCAGGCCACGTGGAGCAACCAAAATGCGCCAATTTCTCAGGGGGATAAGACCTCATAACTACCATCACGTGGCGCAAAGTGATTGTGCCACATGTCATGGTAGTTATGCCACGTGTCAGCAGGTTAACCCACGTGAAGGTTGACCAACCAATGACAGGTTGCTCGTGGCTTGAACGTTAGATTTGTTTTCACGATATCTAATGTTAAACGATGTCGTTTTGCTCCAATTTGTTTAACCTACCTACCATTTTCAAATTTTTTAAATTTAGTAGTGATTTTTTTAGAATTTTTTAGGTTCATAAAATATTGTTTTTTGTTTATTTTGTGTTAATAAATGCTCAAAAATTAAGAAAAATTAGTTTTTGAATGAAATACTTTTAATTGGTTAAAAAATAAATGTTAACCTACTGAAATATTTTTAAAATTTTTCATATGTTAATTAATTTCAATAATTATTTCTTTATATATTTGTATTAGTTACATAATTATATTTATTGAAAAAATAGCCTTAATTTCCAAATTGATTATTATATAATGGTTGAATTTAATTATACATGTGAGGTATAATGTCATAGAATATATTTTAGTAATATATTCATGTTAGTTTATACTATATTTCCATTAACTCAATTTCCTGGTTAAACAAACACTAGAAAATTAAAAAAAAATTGTGCATGTTATTTTTCAACAAACAAACAAGGTCATAGTTTCCTATGTTTTTCCATTTCCAATGATAATTTTAGTTGTTATAGTAGTAAACTGATAAATTGGTTTTGAAATTTATGTATTATTATATAAGTAAAAGGTCTCATGAATCAGGAGGCGTCTCAAGTTATCGCAAAAAACCAGTTGCCCTCTGAACTTTCAAATGTAGTCAACTTTCAAAAAGTGCACCACTTTGAACGTCACGTGTCAATATCTGGTTTATTTGACTTTTCAAATATGTCAATTTTTTTGTAAATTTTTTCTCTTCGATCATAAACTGACATGAGTAGATACGAGATCACATTAAAAATTCAGAAAATTACAAATTTTTTGAAACAAGAAGGGGCACCTCTCGAGACATTAAACCTAGTAAAATGATAAGTTAAATTGACTTACCAATTTGATAATAAGAAACATTCATATACTGTATCAGATTTTTAGTCACCAATCATAGACACACCATTATTGGTATAAAGAAAAGAAATAAAGAAAAAAGTGAGAATTACATTGAGCATTATAAAAAGATTCCTCAAACTTTAAACTAAGAATCACGATCTTTTTTTCCTTTTATTCCTTTCCGATTTCTACAGTTATTTAAACAATTTTCATAAAATCTAAGAACATAATTAAAAATGGAATTAACATCATTCATAAACCACATTTCGAAAATATCCATTTTCCTAAATATGCAATATGGTGGTAGAACATTTGCAACTTAATTTTAATCACTTTACAGTTATTTCTGGTAAAATATATATATACATGTAGTAATGTTTGAAAGTATTTTTGTGATAAAATTTGGCCAAATCCATCTGGTTCGATGAAAGATTATGTTTGAAATTAAACAATTAGTTAGTGGTAAAATTTAAACAACGGATATATTCATATTAAACAAATTAGGGAAAGATAAAAAATATTATAATTTCACGAACTCATCTCATTCTGCCTTTGTAAATCCAAATTTTTAAAATTACAAACAGCTATAAGAATCCATTCATATGTATTAGCAATTGAAATTTTATGATTGTAAGAAATATAGATGATCATGCTGATAGGAATGGAGAAATTTAGAGAAATTAAGTAGAATTTACTCGAAATTTTATTTGTTTTATACATGGACGTGATATTGGTGATGGAAAATAAATTGAATTTGTTTGAGATTTTGTTGCTACTTTAAATGTGTGGTTTTTCAAGAACAAAAAGTACAAGGGCTTAAATGAAATTTTTGTCGTGGAAACATAGATGTTAGATAGTTTTGATTCAAATTTGTTCATCCACCCGGATGGGTCAAGTTCGAGCTGGGTTTGATAGGGCTTTCTTAAAAACATCAATCCAAGATTAGTCTAATGGGTAATTAAACCATATAACAAAAAAATTAGATTTTATTGTTTTTACAATAATGAGAAATTGATATTCACTTTGATATTTTATTAGATTTTTTTTTTGCTTTTACTTTTATTCCCTTATAACTACCTATTATCTCCTATCTAATTTGAATTTTGTAACTTCAAACCTTCGTATCTCACAAACCGTTGATTTTTTTGAATCGACGCTTTGAAATATTTTATTTGTTTTAATTTTATCTTTAAAATGACATACACTTTGAATTTTTCGAAAGAATAAAAAATTTATCGCAATCTTATATATAGTATAATAGCTGTATAATAAAAATCATAATTTTTTATGAAGACGTTATACAATGTATAAGAGTGGTATAATGTTATTTAAAAAAGAATATGTAGATTACATTATACCACTCTTATATCATGTATAACTCCTTCATGAAAAAGCAGTAAAAACAGGTATTATACAGCTATTATACATATGATAAATTTTTTTTTACTAGAAAGTCAGTTTTGTTGTCAAAATAACCACCATTATACCATGTATAAGAGCTTTCACATCAGGTTTAAGGTCTTGATGTCATAATTTTTATGGGGAAATCGGTCCTATTATGAATATAAAGGAGAAAAAAATTTTACACCATTATACAAAGTGTATGTCATTTTAAAGATAAAATTAAGACGAACAAAATATTTTAAAGCGTCGATTCAAAAAAATCAACGGTTTGTGAGATATAGACATTTGAAGTTGCAAAATTCAAAATAAATAAAAAAAGAGAATGTAGTTTTAAGGGTTAACCAAGTCAACATAAAAAATGGTAAAGGGAAAAAATGTTTCTCCTTTTTATGTGAAGGAAAAAAAAGATTCTTAATTTTTGAGTTTTGCAAAATTATAGATTTTTAGAGCTTAAATTTTAAAAAGAAAATATGGCAAATAAAAAAATAATCCTAGTTTAATTCATACTTTCAAACTTCGGGCTCGAATTGTGTTTATAAGATCATTCCCAAACCCAATACTCTACTCATATAAATTTTTTCTTATTGACTAAATAAATATATATAATAAAGAACAAATTTATATAACTACACACAAATCTTACATAAATTACATTTCTACCACATTATTCAAATTTTTGTATTTAGATTAAAAAACTCAATAGGTAAAAATATAAAAATACAAAATAGCTACTAAACATATTATATATGTATTATTAATCGGACCACGTTCGGACCAAACTTGGATATTTATACATAAACCAAACTCGACCCATAAAATATCGGGTTTCAACGAGTTTGGGCTCGGATTGAAATTTTAAAAAAATTGAATATCCAAACCCTGCCTATAAAATCGGGTTCGAGTTGGTCCGACCCCGATCATGAACATGTCCAGTTTAGGTAAAAAGATTCTTATTTCTTCTCTGTTTCTTTTGCTTGCTTATTAACTTAGTGGTGTCCTTGACGTGTACCACACACACTTAAACTAATTTAATTTGCTTTAATTGTGGCTTTAATTTGAAAATATGGGATCTTTTTGGGATTCTCTTCAATCTCAAGTATTGGAACCATTAACAAACAACAGTAACTTTCCGATTTGATTTACTGGGTTCCACTCCGATGAACACACTAGGAATCTTCAATGAGAATCCCGTGGGTATACATATGAAGAAAATTTTTGTCCTCGAAATTTTAAGGGCAGTGAACAATAGATAGCATCGTGAACAATTTAATATTGGTTCGGTTAAAGCACGTTCAAGTTCGACTCGATAATAAACGAATTTGATCGTGAATAAAAAATTGGTTTGTTTTAATAAACAGACAGAGCTTGAAAAATGAGGTACTCGGTTCAAAACCTCGCGAACATGCTTGCTGCTAACATACTCGTGAACAAGCTCGTTAAAAGATTCGCGAACATATCCAAAAATAAAAAAAAAAAATTATATTTATATATAAAGTATAAATATAGTTTGAAAAATAAATATGCATAGGTATGCATATATGTTGTGTAACATTAAAGTAAGTTTAAAGGATTAAATAAGTTTAAAATATATAACATCGTAATTTATGAATTTGAAAAATAATTTTAAGTTTGAAATTTGGTTTATGATTGTCAAAAATTTAATTAACATGTTCGGCTAAAGCTTGATTGAACAAAACTCGGCTAAACTCGAGTTAGGCTTGAGCTCTACACGAGCTCGGTTCGACCAAGCTCAACTCGGCTCGAGTTCATTAAAAATTTAAGCGAACAAAGCTTTGAATAATCAGTGTTCAAGCTCGACTTGATTTGTTTACAATCCTATATATAAGGAATGTATATTCATACTTGAATATTCCCAAATGTGACTTAATGATTTCCCTCCAATCGGATATCCGGAAAAATACCCTTGTCTGAACTTAGTAATAGTATTTCATGTCATTTCAACATGTGATGTTGTTTGTGAGCTCATGAACGTGCAACAATTCAGATTCTTAGTAAAATATATGATGTACATATTAATGTCTGGTTGATCATATTCTCCTAGAACAATAGTTTTATAATGTACTTTGTCTTTCCTTTTTTTATTCAAGAGTGAATAGCCTTGTTTTGGTATAAGCTTTGTAATTATTATTTCTATGAATTATCTTTATAAATTATCTATTTAATTATAGTTAAGTCATGAACTAAAAAATTATCTTAATTATTAAACATTTTGTAAAATATTACATATTATTATTCGTAATGAAAATAACTAATGAGTAACGAGGAACATATTTTTTCGCGAATTCCTAATGAGTATGAATATGAGAAACTGAAATTTAATGGGTACGAAGATGATGAATGTATTCTTTAATATTAATGAGATCCATTAACAACCCTATTTATTCGGTATTTACTATTGATTGACATAGGAAATAATAGGGTAAATTTCAAAAAGTACAATGTGAAAATTTTTTTTATGCAAAAGGAGGTGTTTAGTTTCAAAATATTGGCAAAAAGAGGTAAAAAAATATTATTTTGTTCATAATAATTATGTTGCAAATAATATTTTAATCAATTCAATATTCTCATAATTTAATCTTATTATTTGAAAATTATATGGCACAATACGAGTAAATTTCAATGATTTTTCAAAAAAATTTACGATTTTTTAACATTTATCATCATATTTAATTAAGGAAATATTTGCACTTTTATAAAATTTATCATGTGTATGTGTTTTTCTTGATCAACTCATAAAATTTCAATTAAAAATGTAATAAATTACCTCTTATCGTGATATAATTTAATATTTAATATCCTTCATTTGCAAACTTTTTAAAATCTCAAACCCCATTTTGTTAATGAGAGAAATCATATGATACAATTTTTAACTTTGCCCAAAATCATAAAAGCCAGTTTGAGATTGCTTTTTCAGATTGCGTTTCAGAAAAATTCAATTTTCATGCTTTTACAAGCTACTGTACATAAAAGCTCCGTAAATAAATAGCGATCAGTTTCCTACTAAGTGATATCAAGGCCCATTAAAGGCCCAAATAGGTGCACCTTGACCCAAAGGCAAGACCACATTCAAACTTGGCCTCGGCACAAACCCACTGCACTTGGGCCGACATACCATCAGCAGTACCCATGCTGATTCGGCACACTCTCTCTCTCTCCTTTGTCACATTAAATGCAACTCTAACTGGTAGGGACGAACCATTTAATGCTCCGACGGCTCCAAGCGGCTTGCCACACGTGCATAACTTGCAGGCGGGTCCCACAGATCATCATTACATGTAACCCTATAAGTAGCAAGATGATCTCCCACTGTAGAGGTAACTATTACTCTAAGAACACACTGAAATCTCCCTTCTCAGGCATCTAACTTAAGCGTCGGAGGGTCTTCGCCGGAAACACTTCCGACCGGAGACTTATTTTGCAGGACGCGGGAGCACTCGAAGACTGAACGATCACTCTTGAGGGATATCAAATTGGTGCGGTGAGCGTGGATGACAACCCAGAACAATGACTACCCCCCGAGTAAGTCAACAAGACCCCCTTTATTCCAGGGACTACCTTGTTCTTAGACACCCCTCAACGTGGAGATAAAGCTGGAACATCGAATCCTGTTGCCTCAACTCCGCCGCTGCAAGCTGAATCACCCACTCCATCGACGTCAGAGATAGGCAGAGAGGATAGACGAGCGGCGGGACAAGATATGGTAGCCATGCTCGTGAAACAAAACGAACAACAGAGTGCGACCATCTTACACTCCCGAAAGGAGGAGCAAGAAACACTCAGAAAACTTTGTCAAGAAAGGTGGCCAAATGAGTCGGAGACGCGGCACCTCTCGAGAAATTCTACGCCCGCGTCCAATCAGGATCGCTCGCGGTACACTTATCTCCGTTCCCAAACGTCGGAAAGAGAAGGACTCGCTACGTTTAAGGAAAAAGCGAAAATGAAATCTGCTATCCAAGAAGAACTTGCAGAAGGACCCCTCCAGCGTAAGGAAAGAAGTTCAGCGTTTAAAACGCGCCCGGGACGATCTCTGGATAGCTAGGGGAGTTCCGTAGGATCTCGGCGCAAGACCTCCCCAAGACAGCGACCAATTAAGGAGGATTTGGAGGTTGTCATAGCTAGGAGGGTGGACGCGATTCTCGCCGTGAGAGGGATGGAAACTGCCGTGCCTGATGTTGCTGAAACGGGATCACCCTATTGCGCACGTATTCCGGTAGAGAGATTCTTGAAGGGTTCAAGCAGCCTCGTCTGCGGGAGTATTCTAGAATATGGGACCCCATAGTGCATATTCGCTACTTTCGCCAGTGTATGGAAGTGGCTGACGCCATGCTATGTAAACTATTCCCCACAACCTTGGTGGCTCCCGCAACTCACTAGTTTGAGAGTCTCAAACCGGGGTCCGTAACGGGTTTCGATATGATGGCCAAAAGCTTTGCCCTTTACTTCGTTACATCCATTCCTCCTAGTAGGACGGTTCAGGACTTGCAAATGGTCCGACAAAAATCGGACGAGTCCTTTGCCGATTTCATGGAGAGATTTCAGAAAGTGGCCCTTGAGATTAAGGATTGCAACATTGATATAGCATCGGAAGCATTGGCCAGAAATTGCTGAAGTGCCGACTTGGCGAAGGACATATCCACCGAAAGGCCAACTACGCTAGTAACACTAATGCAGAAAGCCAGGAAATGGGTACGATGGGAGACTCACAAAAGGAACACAAAGCAAATAGAGGTTGCGGTAAGAGAAGAGCTAGCGAAATGACGAGACTATGGCAGACGTGAAAGTGAGCGACGATCGGCTTATCGCTCAGAGATAGCGAGAAGGGAGGGGGAAGAATGGACCCCGTTCAAAGCCAAGAGGAAGGAGGTGCTGATGTGGATAGAGAGAAATGGGGAGGACATCAGATACCCTCCTAAAATAAGATATAAAGGAAAGCCAGGAACCTACTGTGAGTTCCATAAGAGCGAAGACCATGATACAGAGGATTGCAGGGAATTAGCTCGTGAATTAAGCCGGAAGGCTGCAGACGGCCGGTTGAATCGTTTCCTCCCACACCCGCAGAGGGATGAACAGTGAGAGGAAGGGGTGAGGAACTCGTAAAAAGAACAACTGGGCTATCAACCGCCTCGGCGAGATATTGAGGCAGGCTATCAACCGCCTCGCTGCGAAGCTGACACTAGCCATCATGCACAGCGCCGTCATGCCGAGGACCCCCCGCCCAGAGGAATAATTCATGTAATTTTCGGGGGAATCACCTAGAAAAAGAGAAAGAGGGGGAATACATTCGATTACGACAACACGAACAAAGGCGGCGACACGTGCTACTCCTTTGCTCAGGAGAAGAAACCCTCCCCACACAACGATGCCCTAGTAATCGAAATGATGGTGGAAGGCTACCAGGTGTGCCGAACCCTGGTAGATATAGGAAGCTTAGTTAACGTAATGAAGAGAAAAGTATATGAGGCTATTGGGGGAAATCCCAACCAAATCGCCATCCATCAGGCCCCGTTAATCGGTTTAGGAAGCCATGTCGTGCGGGTGTGTGGTTCGGTGAATCTATCCATCGCATTGAGAGATGATCACCCCAAATGGAAGGCATGAGCTGAATTTCTGATTGTAGATATCTCGCTGGCCTATAACATAATCTTGGGGTGCCCACTCATCATCGGTTCAGAGGGAGTCATTAACCTCAGGTATCCCACACTCTAAATACCCACACACCAGGGGGTAGCCACGGCCCACGGAAATCAACAAGTGGCTTAGGAAACATACCTTATATTGTTGAAAGCCGAACCATTGAAGGTGGAAGAGGATGTCGATCAACAAAGAGTTACCGAGCTAGCAGATTTGATGGTAGCGGTAACGTTAGAAGAAGGAAAAGAAATTCGAATGTCTGAAAGCCTGGCAAGCACTACCAAGGAGGAAATCCTGATGGTGTTGCGAGAGAAGGTTCAGGCTTTCGCATGGACCCTAGCGGATCTCAAGGGGGTCAACCCAGAAGTGGCGGAGCACAGGTTGAATGTACTTCCTCAGGCGAGATCGGTGAAATAGAAATGAAGAAATCACACCCTGGAGAGGTAAAAAGCAATTGAAGAAGAGGTCTCTCACCTACTAGAAGCCAGACATATCAAGGCGGTTCGCTATCCCGAATGGATTGCCAACGTAGTGCTAGTCAAGAAGCTGAATGGTAAATTTCGCATGTGCGTGGACTTCACTGATTTAAACAAGGCATGCCCAAAAGACAGCTACCCTCTCCCAAGTATTGACATGTTGGTAGATGCCACGGCTGGCTACGTCATTTACTCCATGTTGGATGCGGCATCGGGATATAATCAGATACCCATGGCCGAAGAGGAGAAGGAAAAGATGTCATTCATTACGCACGAGGGAATCTACTGCTACAACGTTATGCCCTTCGACCTAAAAAACACCGGAGCCACTTATCAAAGAATGGTAAATGAAATATTTGGCGAAATGATAGGCAAAGAGGTGGAATTATACGTAGATAACATGATTATTAAAAGCAAGGTCGAAGGAAAGCGCATCATGGATATAGCCAAAGTCTTGACTTCGCTCGAGAAGTACGGCCTGAAACTAAACCCGGAGAAGCGTGGCTTCGGTGTCATGGGAGGGAAATTCTTGGGGTACTTGGTCTCTCAGAGAGGAATAGAGGTTAACCCCGATAAAATAAAAGCTGTACTTCAACTCAAGGAACCTCGTAGCATTAGGGATGTGTAGCGCCTGAACGGCAAGCTTAACGCCCTGGGTCACTTCATTTCCTGTGCAGCACGCCGATACATCCCATTCTACAAAGCTCTAAAAGCAAAAAAGTTCACATGGGGGGTGGACTGCGGCATAGCTTTAGCTGAAATAAAAAACTTCTTGGTTTCCCCACCCTTGCTGAGTCACCTCGTAGCGAGCGCACCTCTATACCTATACCTCAGCACCTCAGAGGAAGCGCTGGGAATGGTACTCATCAGGGAAGAGGGAGTGGATAAATTCCCGGTCTATTATGGTAGCCGCGCGTTGAAAGGGGCTGAAATTAAGTACAGTCGAATGGAAAAGCTAACCTTCGCTTTGGTTATTTCTTCCCAAAAGTGGCGTCACTACTTCCAAACTCATACAATCATAGTGCGAACTGATTTGCCGCTCAAGAAAGCACTACAGCGACCCGAATCCTAGGGAAATCTCGCCTAATGGTCCCTAAAGCTTACAGAGTTTGATGTCCGCTTCAAACCAAGGATGGCAATGAAGGAACAAGTGTTGGTAGACTTTATACAAGAAGCCCCTCCTCGGGAAGAACCACTCGAAACTACATGGCGTATATTTATAGATGGTAGCTCCAACAGTACGGTGACAGGCATTGGAATATACATTGAGAGCTCAAAAGGAATAGTGATTCGACAGGCCGCTAGGCTGGAATTCAAAGCCTCTGACAACGCTGCAGAATATGAAGCCCTAATCTTCGGTCTGGAGATCATCAAAGCCATTAATCCTGACAATATCAACATATTCAGCGACTCTGGACTGGTGGTCAAGCAGTTTGGTGGAGAATAAAAAACCAAAAGCGAATCTATGCGACAATACCTCAGCCGAATCACATCCCTCATCAAGGAAATTCGAGCTGAAGGTACCAAAATGACCATTAGACAGATACCCAGAGCTTTGAATGCCGAGGCCGATAGACTGGAAAAAGGAGCATCAAGTGAAGAACGAGATATTTTGCTTTCCTGTGTCCCCCTGCGGATAAGTACTCCAAGTGTGTCAGCAATTGAAATTTTACAATTAGAAACGGAGGATGAATGGTTTAGCCCCATCAGCAAATATCTGGAATATAATGAGGTGCCATCGGATGCAGGCCAAGCCCAAAAAATAGTAAGAAAGTCTTTTCGCTACGCAATGATCGGCGGACAACTATACCGAAAATCCATAAATCACCTATGGCTAAAATGCGTGGGCCGCATCAACGCCGATTATATATAAAGGGAGGTCTACAAAGGCCTCTGTGGGGCACATAAGAAAAAGGACGCAATGTTCCGAAAAGCCAAACTCCAAGGTTTCTATTGGCCGACTATGGAGCTAGAAGCTAAAAAGATGGTCCAATCCTGTAAAGCCTGCCTAGCCTTTGCTAAGACATCATCAGCGCCAACTGGTCCAAGATCGGTTATTTAGGCAGCATGGCCCTTCTCCCTCTGAGGCGTAGATCTAGTAAGACCCTTGCCAAGGGTGAACCAACAAAAGCGATAGATTATTGTTGCCGTTGATCACTTCACTAAATGGGTGGAGGCTGAGCCATTATCAGCTATCACACCTAAGCAGGTCACAACTTTCTTCACCAAGAACATAATATCGTGCTTCGGCATCCCCCACACTATCATAGCGGACAATGGGACACAATTTAACTATCATGCATTTAAATGCTTCTGTCAAAGGCTAAAAATACAGCTCTGCTTCTCCAGCGTATCTCATCCTTAGACAAACGGTATGACGGAGGTAACCAACCGGACCATCTTGGAGGGAATCAAAACAAGGGTTCAGGAGCACGATTCAGTGTGGCTCGAAGAGCTAAACAACGTCATTTGGTCCTACAGGATCACTCCTCGAACAGTGATGGGCGAAACACCCTTCCTTCTCACTTACGGAACAGAGGAGGTGGTCCCTGCAGACATCGGCAGCCCTAGCGCAAGGGTGGCCAATTACATCGAGGGTGCCTCAAATGATGACTTGCTGAGGGACAACTTAGATTCGTTGGAGGAAAGGAGAGAACAAGCTCTCATACGCATGATAGAATATAAACGACGCATTGCGCTCATGCGCAACAAGAAGATCAAACCGCTAACATTCCAAGAGGGTGAGCTAGTCCTTCGAAACATAAAGGATTCCCAAGCAAGAGAGGGCCGAGGAAAGCTCAGCATCAGATGGGAAGGCCCGTTCAAAGTGATGAAACGAATAGGAGAAAGCGCATACAAACTATCCACCGTTCGGGGAAAAGTTCTACCCCGTACATGGAACACAGCATCCCTTCGGAAGTTCTATCCAGGAGCTTGATAAGTGACATCCTACCTATTTGTTCACACCTTATGTATTTATTCAATGATTGTATTTTGTAAACTTTCAGGGTAATGAAAATACAGCGTCATGCAAAGCCCTTACATTTGAGTAAGTAGAATGCCAAGTTAAAACAGCTCGCAGGGTTATATCAGAGAGATCTTCTCGGCGCTATCACGCTATGAAATTAAAGCAAGTAAAACAGCTCGCAGGGTCAGATCAACGAGATCCCCTCGGTGTTATCACGCTTTGAAATTAAAGCAAGTAAAATAGCCTACAGGGTTATATCAGCGAGATCCCCTTGGCGCTATCATACTTTGAAATTAAAGCAAGTAACACAGCCCGCAGGGTTAGATCAACGAGATCCCCTCGGCTCTATCACGCTTGGAAATTAAAGCAAGTAAAACAGCCCGCAGGGTCAGATCAGCGAGATCCCCTCGACACTATCACGCTTCGAAATTAAAGCAAGTAAAACAGCCCGCAGGGTCAGATCAGCGAGATCCCCTCGGCACTATAACGCTTGGAAATTAAAGCAAGTAAAACAGCCCGCAGGGTCAGATCAGCGAGATCCCCTCGACGCTATCACACTTCGAAATTAAAGCAAGTAAAGCAGCCCGTAGGGTCAGATCTGCGAGATCCCCTCGGCGCTATCACGCTTTGAAATTAAAGCACGCAAAATAACCCGCAGGACTGGATCAGCGAGATCCCCTTAGCAATATCACGCGTTGAAGTCAAAGTTAAAACAACCCGTGGGGTGGATCAGCAAGATCCTAGCGGTAAAAGTCATAAGCCAGTAAAACGCAGGGTCACTGAACAGCATGCAAGATAAATTAAGGTACAAAACAGTTATTTCAGCATAGAAAACTCAGAATAAAAGACCATGAGCAAGAAAACTCAGCCAAAACTACTAACTCAGTGATAAACAGAACATATGGGCATAAAGAGGTTTCATTCATAGAAGGGGTTGAGTTCACAAAGCCGAACTCAATAGCTACAAAAGTTTAGAATTTTTAAACAAAAATACAAAACAAGAAGAGGCAAGATGGAGGCTGTCATGATTGAACTTCCTCCTCCTTCGTCGCCACAGAAGAAATGTTTGAGTAAGAAGGCTCTGGTGCGGGAGGCCCAAATATGGGTTCATCTTCCTCCAAGCGGCTGAGGGGTTCATCAGGCGGGGCTAATTGGGCAAGATCATCGATGTTAGCTTCAAGAAACTTAGCACGCACAGTGCGAAGAAAAGCGGTCCGATAGCTGAGGTGGTCCTCCCGCCAATTTTCACGAGTTTGCTTCACCTTAAGCTTGTACTTCACCTTATGACGATCCTGCTTATACTGGAGATCCCGTAACGCTGCGGTCTTATCCTCGGCAATGGTCCTCCAATACCCCAGCCCTTTCTCTGCGTCCTCCAAATTTTTAGCCACTTTGGCTCTCTGTTCCTTCTCCTCCTCTATCAGCGCTTTAAGCCTTTTCTCCTCAGCTTCAGCGGTGGACTTAACCTTGGATAGCGCTACGCCATGCTTCTCCTCCAAGGTTCGCATTGTGCTCACCAACTCCTTCCTCTTCCCCTCAGAATACTCCAAATCCTTAAGAGCTTAGGTTAGCTCCGCAGCTTGTTTCTTGCCCGTCTCCCCTAACCTCCAGGCGGTCTCCTCCAACTCAGCAAAGGTATTGCGCTCCCTTTGGACCTCTTTCAGCCTTTTGGCACTGCCTTGGGAAGCAGCATAGGCCGTCTCCACCTGACGTTGTGCCTCAACTAGCGCCTTCGCCACCCGATGAGCAGCAGAAAAGGCCTTCACAGCAATACGGACAAAATTAGACAACCAACAACAAAAACGCAAAACGCATATATAATCAACGAACCGATCCTTAGACATGAAAGGAAATACTCACAAGCAAAGCCTGCTGCTCAACATAGGCCCCAAGCTCGGTAGGACCCATAGCACCATAGCGTGCATCTTCGCTAGGGAGCTTGGTATAACGCCCCACTCCCCCAAAACTTCGAGCTTCAGCAAAGGGACATCTTCCCCATGGACCTTCCGCCATAACTATGAAAAAGCCGAATAACATTTGGTACACAGAACAAATAGAAACAACAGCCAAAATTTTAAGTATCAAACATACCAACGGCGGTTCGTATTTCACCCACAGAACTTGATCCTCCTCTGTCAAAGGAGCTTTCCCCTTGGAGGACTTCCCTCCAGCATCGCCGTCATCGCAGGGATGCTTCTGTCCCCTCTCCCTGATCACTATGCCCCTTGCAGCAGCAGTAAGAGCCTTCTTCCTGGCACGAAGCTCCTCAGCGCCGGCTGCGTGCACTACATTCCTAGGAGGAGTAGTATCTATAACAAGGCGCGCCCAAAGACCGTTCACAAACATCTTACAAGGCCCTAAAGAGCCTTACGCGTGGGCTCATTAAGGGGGGGACTTCTGATATCAAGGCCCATTAAAGGTCCAAATAGGTGCACCTTGACCCAAAGGCAAGACCACATTCAAACTTGGCCTCGGCACAAACAGGCGCCGATACCCTTTCAGTAGCACACTTAGACAAAGACAAAGTTCGTCGATAAAAGGCCTTCAACGCTACCCACCGCGCTTGGGTCGACATACCATCAGCAATACCCATGCTGATCCAACGCACTCTCTCTCTCTCCTCTGTCACATTAAATGCAACTCTGACTGGTAGGGACGAACCATTTAATGCTCCGGTGGTTGAAAAGACCCCCAAGCGGCTTGCCACACGTGCATAGCTTGCAGGCGGGTCCCACAGATCATCATTACATGTAACCCTATAAGTAGTAAGACGATCTCCCACTGTAGAGGTAACTATTACTCTAAGAACACACTGAAATTTCCCTTCTCAGACATCTAACTTGAGCGTCGGAGGGTCTTTGCCGGCAACACTTCCGGCCGGAGACTTATTTTGTAAGACCTGGGAGCACTCGAAGATTGAACGAACACTCTTGAGGGTTATCACTAAGTAGTATAAATAGTCAAAATCTTTTATCCAACAACAATGTATGTTAGTAATTAAAAAATTGTATGTAAAACTTTTCATTACAACAATATCAAACAAATGACTAAAATCTAAGGAATTTACGTAAAATGCCCCCATTTACTTCTTAAAGAAAAAGAAAAGGTAAAACTTAAAAGACTCGGTCATAAAGGTGTGGCATCTTTTGTGGGCACTGAATTTCTTGATTTAACCAATCTAAATGATAAATTAATATCCTAATGTATACAAAAAAAGAACTTTATACTTAAAGTGAGAAAAATGTAGTATAAAAAATGCAACTAAGCATTAGTTCAAAGGAAAACAAAACTGAAATTATAGCAGCCACTTTTCTGCTCCATCATTGCATTTTCTTCTCTACATTTTTTTTGTCTTTATACAAATTAAATTATTTAAAAGGAAAAATCAGAAAAAAAAGGAAGCTCTCACCTATACTTGTGTAAAGCACAATCTTCTTCATTACGATTCACAGCGTCGGTGAAGGAGACGGTGGTTGTTCGCTGCTGGCCATGGCTGCCAGTGCAAATCCGTCTGGGAACAATCACGAAGGAGCGCCTTCTCACAAAGTTCCTACATCTGCGGCCTCAAATGGCGTTCCGGTAAATTCCACAAAAAACCTGGCATCTAATTCCGGAGCTTCTCCGGCAACCGATAATTCGCACACGGAAGCTGCCTTGAGACACTGTCCTGGTATTTCTGCTGAGTGGACTCCCGATGAGCAGTCGCTCCTTGAGGATTTGCTTAGCAAGTAAGCCTCTCTTTCTTGTTTGGTTTTTGAATTCATCATATCTTGATGTTGATTAAGCTTCACAATCTGATTTAGTTGAATATTGAGATTTTCGTGATTAGGAGAAATTGGAGATTTCCTGAATACTTCAGTTGGATAATGTTAATGTGTTTTATCATCAGAGTTCTTTTCCTTTTTTTTCAAATACTTCTTCGATTTTGCTTATTTTGCGAATACTGAAATGCCGAATGATGGATATGGAGTATGGAATCGTCTTCTTCAGGTATGCTTCTGAATCAATTGTTCAACGGTATGCAAAGATTGCTCTGCAATTGAAGGATAAAACTGTTCGGGATGTGGCCCTTCGATGTAGATGGATGACTGTAAGCTCTTCTTATAGTGGTTGATTTTCATGGTGGTACATCTTTCTGTTATGAGAAGTTGCATCGAAAATGCTAATTTTGTAGTCAGAAACATATATTGCAGCATTCATGGAAATAGCTTGCAGTCAGTGTGTGTTGTATTAGGAACAAGTGATTATTAAAACCCATTTGTGGCAAACCGTCATGAAGATGCTGTTGTTGTGGCATGGTAGGCTAAAGGCTATCAACATGAACAAAAATTTATTTATGGGAGCTAGAAATGTGATTCAAATCACATTATTAAACAGTAAGGTGATATATGGTGGAAAATATAATTGTTTTGTAACAACTGTTGTGTAGATGTATCTCAATCCCTGTATTTCGTATGCCATCTCAAACCAATTAATCCAAAGCACCTTTAAAGTTCAAAACCTGCATAAAATCTGCTTCTTCAATATAGTTATTTCGTGACTTGTATCAAATTTAAATGGGCGCATTTTGTTCTGTTCACATAATTTATATGTTTGTGAATGTACATGCTTACATGTGAATTATACAATCTTATTTTTATGTTGTTTTTGATATCTGTATTTAAATCAGCTAACTAGCTATGCTGTTCTGTTTAGAAAAAGGAAAATGGCAAGCGAAGGAAAGAAGATCACTCATCTCGGAAAAACAAGGACAAAAAGGTAAGAATATGCTTGATGTTTGTCACTATTTATAATTACATCAGCAATGGCGCCTTGAATGCAGAAATGCACAGATATATTTGAAATGGAAAAGGATTCTCTAAATTTCAATTATGTTACATTTGTAAATTTCAGTCAATCTTAACCATCCATTCAGTTTTAATGGTTGAGATTTAATTCCACTATAGACGCCATAAACAACTAAAATTCAATCTCAACCATTATAACTGGATGAATGGTTGAGATTAATTGAAATTTGCAAATGTATACATTCGCAATAAGTGCAGCAGTAAGCGGCAACAATAAACACCACAATGCCTTGTTGAAGCCAACAGCCAGTACAGATGAATAATATAATAGTTCATATATTTTCATGCATAGATCATAGATGCCTGCTGCACGTTTGATTTCTTAAACATTTTTCAAGTAATAATATCTTATATATCCATCAAAGCTATATGAATGCACTAATGGTTGGTAGATTTTGATTACAAAATCTGTTATGATATCTTTTTAAATTAATTAGTTTGTTTGGATGATAAGTTTGTGATAAAGTTTAGATTACAATTTGAATTTGAATTGATATTTTATCATGTTGTTATCTTGTAAGCCTATAAAAAAGCATTGAAGTTTTATAATAAAGTATGCCCAATGAACTCATGAATCAATAAGTTTGAGTTCATCATCTCTTCTTTTTATTTTGAGTAATTTTGCTTTCAAATTCCAACAATTGGTAATTTTGTTTTCCCTCTTGATTCAAAATCCTTGATGATATCTCTTAAAAAGCCAAAAAAAAAGATCCGTCTTGATTCAAAATCTGCTTATTGCGTTTGATGATGTACACTCCCACCATCGAACCTTGATGAAGAACTTTTTCACCATCGAACTTTGAAGCACTTGTCTCCAAATTCCTTTTAATGCATTTTTTTACGAACATCCAACTTAAACTTTCATTTCATGAGTTGTGATTCTCAAATCTTGCATATGAACCACTAACACTTCTCCTCATGCTAGCATCATTTCCTTAGTTCTTTCACAAAAATATTTGGTGACCCATCTCACAAGCCCTTAAGATCATTTAAGCTCTGATTACCACTGTTGGCTTTTTATTTACTTGAACTCAAACTTGAAATTCACAACATTAAAGATTGGAGGAGAAGAAAATGAATTACTATTTGACATTTTAATTTCCTCAAATCACTCACAGGTCCCTCAAGAAAAATAGGCTCGGATGCCAATTGTTGGAATTTGAAAGCAAAATTACTCAAAATAAAAAGAAGAGATGATGAAATCAAACTTATTGATTCATGAGTTGGTTTATTTCAATTAAACAAACCTACATATATAGGCTAAAAGGCTAACATAATACCACAAATCATGGTAAATCAAATATGTAATTATCTAAAATAAAACTAACTCAAAATCTCTAATTATTTGCTAGCAACAAATCTGATTTTATTCTTATTTTGAATCATTCAACTAACAATGGTCGTTGAATGTAGCTAATTATCCTTATGTATGTTAGACCACCAACATATGCCAGCTGTACTACTGGTAGATTTGGCTATTGTTCTCCGTTATTGCAAAATGTTGGATAATATTTATAATAAGATGACATTTGACTATAGGAGTTCAATCTATTTTGTTTTTGCTTGGGGCAGTATCATGTGAAATTGTTGCAGTTTTCTTCATCTCACACCTCTCACACCATGAAATAAACCAATCCGAAATAATTTCTTCTTCTCTTTATGTTTCAAATATACTTTTTTTTTAATAATTGATTTAACATTGGACAGAGTTGGGGTTTGAACCCATGTCCTTGGGGAATTTTTGAGCTTCCATCCAAATCCATCTATTGATGGATTGGAATGTAAAAAATGTACTTAATTTATATAATCTTATTGGCATCAACATGTCAGGAAAAAGCTGCAGATTCTTCAGCCAAGTCTTCATCTCATTTAACACCTCGCCCTAATGGTCCTTCATACGCTGCACCAATGATCCCATTGGACAATGACGATGGCGTTTCTTTCAAAGGTTGGTTCATTGCTAAACACTAGACAAAAAAGATGAGTATAAGTGCCTAATAAATTATTGTTTGCTTTCGGCATTAGATTTTTATGGATGCTTCCCATGTTGACAACACTGATTAGGCTAGCTTATAATACTACTGGCGTATATCTTGGAGGAGTAACTTATTGAAACTGGACATTTTCCATATGGTCCTATAGTAAGCAATATGGCATTCTTATACTCATAAGGTTTTGTTTTGGAATATTGGGCATGAACTTTTGGTATTATTGTATGTTCTGAATTGCTTAACTGTAACTTTGCACTTCACTGATGTTTACACCAATTAGATCATTGTTTAGTTGGAGTTGTTATCTCCTACTCGTGTTTGACTGCCATTTCTTCAGGGACATATCAACACGTACAATCAAATCTTGCCCTTTTTAGAGTTTCTTGTTTTTTGCAGCCTGTAGCATTGATATTTCATTATGAAACAGTAATAATCTACCTTTTTGGTCAATATCTCCTCTGTTTGACATGCTTAATAGTTAATTTGTACATCCTTGCATATTTTGTCATATTATGGCCAACTTTTAATTGCTATGTATTAACTCTTTCTTTCAAAATTTCTGACATAACATGTATAGGTGGACAAAGTAGCCTTGCTCGGTTCATTTTGTTAGTTTCTTCATTGCAATGTCACACTTTCACATATTATGAGACATTTTTTTGCTCTTCAAGTTATGGTTGCATTCCTAAAAAATAGCATTTAAGGGGGATAGGGGTCTATTCAAGAAAAAAACGAATCAGAAAATAGGGCATTAAAGGGGTATGTTCAAGAGGAATTTGAATCTGGGAAATTTCAAGATATAAAACCCAATTATCCCCATAATCTATACCATGTTAGACAGGGAAGGTAAAAATAAGATATGGAAAATAAATAGGCTGTTGAATTGACTAAACGTGAAGGAGATTATAATTGTTTAGCCCATATCTATTTGCTCTGCAATTTTCTAGCACTTTTGTGTTCACAAGCTGAATTATCGTATTCAAATTTCGACTTTCCTTGGAACTCTCAATAATGAATAAAAAAATAGGCAATTGATTGGCATTTATAGAATTTTGATGTACTGCTTATTCTGCATTGTTCTGAAGTGACTGATTACAATTGTTCTGAACTATGATATTATTTTTTTTTTATGATTGCAAAGTAAATTCTTGCGCTGTCCTTACGACATCTGAGGTTATCTGTCATAATTTTTTTGTTGGATTTATCTGGTTCCTCATCAATACTAGTCACATGCTTATTTAGCTTTGACAACAGGATTATTATACAGTTCCGTTTCCAGGTAATAATTGGCGGTTTATGCCTATGCTTTTAGTTTGGCTTGAAAACGACAGTGTTTTTCCTTCCACTTCTCTCTGTACTAACATTTTAAATGCAGACATTGGTGGTGCAACTGGGGAGCTTCTCGAGCAAAATGCTCAAATATTAAGTCAAATATCAACCAATTTTGCATCTTTTCAGGTATAATGTACTTTTTTAAATCTGAGTAAAATTTAACCTATGATATCGGCAAGTGTTGTCATTTATTTTTTTTCTCTGGTGTATCCTTCTGTGCGTATGACTAAATTTTTGCATTTTTTGTTTCATTTCCTGTTGTCATTTATATGATGTTTATTGATAATACAGAAGCTAGGCATCTTTTGTAGAATTTCCTCTGAATGAGGTCAAAATCATTGAAAATAATTATTTCATGACTAGTATGAAATTTAAGTCGTTGCATTTCAAGATCGGATTGTATTTTCTGCTTGTATCAGAAGTCCTAGCTTTATCAAGCTAGTATTTTAGGTGCTTAAATTTAGTGGATGATGCCCTAAGTACGGTTTTGGTAGAGAAACAATTGACTTAGTTGCTCTTGCTGCCTGCACGAAGCTGACAGGATAATGGTGGTCAAGAGAGCTTTATATTGTTGATATTTGAATAGGTTTGTTGGGCTGTGTTAAGCTAGTTTAGTGTTGATATAGGCATATAACTCATTCGTGTGGTTTAGCTTTCTTTTTTTTTTTTTTTTTTTTTTTTTTTGCAAACAACTGCTATTCCTATGAATTTGTGATTGCTTTACGGTGTGTCTAAAAAAGTTTATTTTTTTAAAGGAATAGAATTCAATTCAATATACGTACAAAATTGATGAATGTTATATGTAAAATAAATTGAATTGAACTATGTTCCTTTAAAATGAAGTTCTCCAAACACACCAAATCTTATAGAGAAGGATTATTGTTTTGGAAATATGTGGCCTTACAATGTATTAGCCTATCCTCTATATTTATGTTGCAGATACATGACAACATCAATCTCTTAAGCAAAACTCGAGACAACATCCTTTCAATCTTGAATGAGTATGTATTGGATCTCTACACTTCTCTTGTTAATTACATGATGTTTTATCGCTCAGAAAATGTTATAAGGTCTCCAGAATTTGTATTTGCATTTGAAGGGCATACATCAAGCTTAGTATACTAGGATAGATGTCTTACAAACTTGGGTAAAAGCAGATAACAAATCGACTTTCACACGTCACAATTTTAATGCACCAAGTCTCTAAGGAATAAACAAACTTATTTTTGCATATTCACACAAGTAAACACAAAATGGAACTTGTTTTCTCGATTCAGCCATTCAGGTACATATTTTTCATTAATCCATGCACATGATTTTTTCACATTTCATAAATTTCACCTTGAACTTAGCATACTTGTTCAGCCATTTCTCTTTTTATTTATTTGTTAATAAATATATCTGAAAAGGAGTTAATTTGGACGGTGTGTTACACACAAATCAAAAGAGAACTAATAAAAGGGCTAAAATGACATATTAAAGTAGTAGATGGAGGGAGTAACATATTATGCCAAGTTTGTATTTGATCTGACTTAACTTGTAAACATGTTTATGCAGCTTGAACGACATGCCGGAAATAATGAAGCAGATGCCCCCATTACCAGTGAAAGTAAATGACGAACTTGCCAACTCGATCCTTCCTCCAACACCCCATCATTGAAGTCGAGATGCAAATGGCTTCACACTGGGCTCGGGATCTCTTGGTTCAAAATAAGCTGCTCGTTTAATTCAAGCTCGAAAAGACATTTAACACGCCCATGGTTTCAACAGTTTAAGAGCGGGCCGTGCTACTTGCTCATCTAATTTAATGTTTGGGTTAGGGAGGTACTGGTTTGGGGAAGCCAGTTTTAGCATATGTATACTTAGTCATGTAGGAGAGAGACAACTCTATGGATTTGAATTGTTTTGTATTGGAAATAATAGAACAGTGGGATGGATTGTCTGTATTTCAATCAGCATATTAATAATTCATTAGCGATGAAACTGAAATTCTCTTCAACACATTAAGAAAATTATTCAGGATGCAAAATTAGGATAACTGAAAATTTCATTCCGATACAACAAAACATTTACCATTTGAAGGGCAACTAAAAAACACGGAGATGGTTCCGCAATTATGTAGACATTTTCAACTGTCTTGAAAAATAAGTAAAATTTGCTCGTTCGAAATTCTAGCCTTCGACCTGCCAGTAAAAAAACCATGGTTATGAAAAAAAACTTCACACAAGTTTGAAGTGCAAAGAACAAAAGAACGCCATACATCCATATCATCAATCCTATCGATATATGTAATCGCTTAGGCAACATTAAACAACACAATGCTGAGTTTAGACTTTAAACAGCATGAAAGCAACATGAGTTGTCAACTATCGCGTAAGCAGAGATAATAAGATCTCATAATTCGCCTAGGCAACATTAGTCATAAACAACTCTCATGAATTCATCGATGTCAGATATGCTATAGTTAACAGATAGGGTGCCATTTGCCAAAAATAAACCCCTTTTTTTGGGAGAAAGAAATTCTTCCACCTGTTTCCTGTGAACAGATTTTAACCAGCAAAATTTAGGCTCAAAAGCTATTGTGCATAGATAAGCTACATGAAATGTCGAGAGACATAAGAACGCTGAACACATTTTGCCTACATATGCTTATAACAGATAAGCATGAGCACACAACAGTAAAACCATAAAAAAATGAAAATAGATAAGGGTAGATTCATGCTCAATTCCAGTTTACAAGCCAGAGATAAAGCAAATCATTTATCCTAAACCCAATTAAATCTAGGGAAATTAGGATTGGTGCTTTCTCAAAACTAACATATACCATAATTTTTTCCTTCTGTTACATCCACAAATAATTAAATCCTAATAGCTCAGCTCTTAATAAGCCCTTGTTAAGTATTTTTTCAAAATTTAGATGGTATGGTATGGTTTTTTTAAATGGAGAACCACCAAACCAACGGTTCTAATTTCATGAAAAAAAATCATACCATGAAAAATCCAACAAGCAAGTTTAATTTGGAACCATACCATGAACCAAACAAATAAATCATCAAATGCACACCAATTGCCAAATCCATTATGCAAAAAAGTTTTAAAGGGAATGAGAGCGTTTGTAATAACAGCCATAATGGGCAGGAATTGCATGGAATTCCTGAAAATTTTTCCAACCAAATAAATAGTTCCAATCCAAAACATATCAATCACAGAAAAAAACTTCATAAAATTTTCAACTTTTCCTTCACTGAATAGCATGCTTTATTAACCTAAGTAATAAAATTTGAGAGGAACAAACAAGTATATACGAACCGGACTAGAATTCGAATTGTGGTGAGCGAGAGACTCGAGATTGTTGGTTCTAGTTTCAAGGGCATCAAATGTCTCCTTCACCTATGGAAAAAAAACTGAAGAAAAATAATCAACAGTTTAATTGAAAAAACAAGAAAGAAAAAGCAATCGGGAATTACATGAGATGAAAGGGCATATCTGTCGGCCCAAAGATCCCTCCAAACGAAATTGCCTATCGCAGCGGCGGAGACTGCATATCCCATCGTGAACCAAACCACGCGAGTCCTCAACATTTTCTGATTCTCGCCAAACACGACTCCAATCTTTCTCCTCACTTCTTTTAGCTACTAATACATAATATTAAAGTTCTACTCCTAATTATTCCATCATTTAATTGGTTCGGTAAACCAACCACGCCTAAATTAGAAAATTGTATTTTGCAAATTTTTTCCGGTTGTCTACTGTTGTTGCGTATAAAGACGTGATAGTGAAAATTTTTTAAAAAGTATTAATTTGTTACATTAATTCTTCTATGGTTATGTTGCATCAAATATTGCTGATGAGGAGCTAAAGTAATGGAGATGTCTAATGCATTAGGAGATGTTTCAAGTTGTTTCAATAAATTTGTTGCCTCCCTGATTATTTAAGATGATCCCGCAACTACCACAACTTTCAAAAAATTCACCACTCTACTCTAAGCGTGTTACACTTGGTTGGTTTGACTTTTTAAAGTTATAATTTTTTTTTTAATTTCTCTCTCCAATCAGAAGTTATCACATGGCGTTCAGAAAGTAAAATAGTGCACTTTTTAAAAGTTGTGGTAGCTATGGAGTCACTTTGAAGTTCAGGATGTAACGAATTTCTCGGAATAACTTGAGGTATCTCCCAATACATTAAGCCTAATGAAAACATTATTTTTGATGAAATCACCATAAAATTTACCTTATTTCTTCGTTTAATCTCTTTAGAGACATTCATGCAACAAAATCCCTTAATAACAACAGTAGAGTTTCTATGTCACGATTTCATTCAAATTTTGTGCTCAAATGACGACAGGAAAACTAAATAACTATTGAAATATACTCAGTTAAGTTGCACATATTCTTCTAGACAGTGTCACAAACATGATGCTTATATGTGCAAGCTCACATGCAAGCCCGTTCTTGGGGCAGGACGATAGGGGCGACTGTCCTAGATTCCGAAAATTAGAACAAAATAGAAGATCTTTTTATTTAGTATAATCTCTATAATTAAGTAAAAAACTAAACAAACAATTTGGTACTTTTATTAACGACAATGGCGTTTAAAGATAATTTTTTGAACTTATTTATTGAAAAAATAATTCTTAATTAATTATTAAGGATACACGGATAATTAACTTAAAAATAAGATTAATTAGGAAATATTATTTGTTGTTATGATTAAATTTGATATTAGTTAATAAAGTTAAGGTTTAAAATACTACTAATTTTATATTTATTTATATGATATTATAATTTGTAAACCTATAAATAAGTATGAAATCTCAATAACAAATTACATTTACAAGTACCATATGTTTATGTGTTATATATATATGTATATATATATATATATATATATATATATATATATATATATATATATAGACACATACATACACATCAAATGGCCATTTGATACTTGTTTGCTATTGCTCTTATTTTCACAACGTTTTATTTTTTTTATGTGTTGTTTAGTTCATTCTTATAAACTTGCTCATCCTAATTATAACAAATAACCCAGCCCTTATAACAAGAGCAATAAAATCATTAACGAACAAAAATTAGATTTTTAGATAATGCTCTTGAATTAAATTTTTAAACACGTTCCCAAACAAACTGAAGGTCCAATGCAATTAAAAAACGCAAACTATCAAACCCTGTTTAGTAACCTAGTGCCAAAATGTCACTGCCTCTTTCCTCCTCATCTTCGTCAGTGAGGTAGTAGAACATTGATAAAAAAAAAAAAAAAGCAATTCAACAATTTTCGGCTGCAACTAACATTACTTGCATTCATCCTGTTGGCGCTGATAAGAATCAAGATTAGGATCTTCAACTGGTGAAACTTGATTGAATTGAGGTCTAATTTCTCCTTGTTGTGGAATAACAAGATGATGATTGAACTTGCTGATATTGCCATTGATTATGATTCTGTTGCCCTATATTCATCTCCTCAATTCCGTTCTGAATTTGGCCATGCCCATAACCCGGAACTTGATGATGATACTGATACTGCTGATATTGATCTGAATTGTTGTAGTGATTAACACCGTTCAACATCTGCCCGTTTCCATCAATTTCAGCTAACTTCATTCTCAGCTCATTTATCTCATTTCTAATTTCTCCATTTAACGCTGTAAAATATAAATCATATCTCTTCATTAATTGAATTCAAAACAATAGGAACAGATAGATCATTTAAAGGGATAATAGAGCCTAGCTTACAGTCTTGCATCTGAATTCGTTGTAAAATCATGTCCGAACCGTTTTTCAGTGTAGCATTTTCGGAATTCCAGCCTAAAGTGTCACTCTACACATGTAACATGAAATTTACACCGTTAGGAGAATTCTTTTTATTATACCAGTATTAGTTGATGTTTATGTGTCGATTAAAATAATCTGACCTGGATTAAGGCTAATTGAGCTTTAGAGTTATCGGCTTCCATCCGTAGAGTTTGAATTTGTTGTTCGAGCATATACGTATGCAACTTTTTCTTCTCCTTTGCCCTCACAGCTGACATTCGGTTTGTTATTATTCTTCATATTTTTGTCGAACGACAAACATTAGAATCGATGTATACAAAAAATTAGCAAGCTTAAGTGTTCTTGTTGTACATTCTTATGCTACCTAACAAGTGTAATAGTGAACTTACCAAACATTAGAATACTAACCTTCCATATTTGATTTTTTGTAACAGTTGCCATATTATGATAAATAATTATATACCATGAATAATCAAATAGTATACAATATGCATCTCGAATTCGAATATTGTCTTGCAAATATTTTCATACCTTTTACGTTATAAGACTTAAGGATTCCTGTCTGCTTAGAATCTATCAGAAAACTTAGGGTTGTAGTCTATATATTTCAAGAAAATAAATGATGTGACGATCATAAAGTAATAAATGCAGAAAGCGATAACTTTTACGATTTAATATATGATATGATATGATATAATAAGCAGAATAACAATTACCTTCTAGCCTTCTTCGGATCTTGCATGCAAAGTCTGGCAAGCACGTCGGGAGGCATAATCTTCCTAAGGGGTCTCATCGGCGTAGCTCCAGTGGCAGATGCAGCAGTGACTGAAGTTTGCTTTGCGATATCTGTTGGAATATTTATTCTAGACTCCATGTTATTGACATGAGAAATGCGAGTTTCAAATTTTGAAGACGGATCAACGTGAGGAATGCTTAAGGACAAGAAATTACAAAAGTCTTCATCGTCATCTTCCTCTTCTTCTTCCGCTGCTGGACTGGTTTCATCTCTAATAGACAAGTCTTGTTTGGAAAATGATGACCTGGAACCATTGGAAGAGTTTGACTTTGTAAGCATATGATCTTGTTTTTCACATTCCATCAAAACAATTTTGAGAAAATCATCTTCTTCTTCATTGCTCATAGGTTTCTTCCCTTTGTCCATCTTGATAAATCTCTCTAAAACAAAAAGGAAAAATGTCGTCAAAATAAAAATAAACAAAATTATGAAACTATATATTTTATTCAAACAAAAAAATCTAATGTGTTTGTTTAGCTATTGAGTTAAATCTAGATTGATTTGCATTCAGAATAACTTCATGCATACAAAACAATAGATAATGCATCAGAAATTTTTTTCAAAAAAATACAGAAATTATCTTAGAGGATGAAAGAACTTCATACATATAGAAAAAGAAGAGTTGACTAATTGATGAAAAATGTGAAGCGAAGCAGTGTTTATATAGTAGAGAAGTGTTATCATACAAATAAGAAGGTTAAACAAGCACAAGAAAAGAAACATATATTAATATAATTACAGTTCCAATGATAAGGACATAATTCACAAGTCCAGATAATAATTAACTAAAAATTGCAATTTCTGTGGATTTGGTATTCTGTTCAAGAAATTAAATACATATAATATATAATAAGTACATGCTTCATAACGTATAATTTCCCAAAGAATTCTATTATTTACATTATTAATATCACACTTTGAGATGGGTCCACTGGAATACGAAACCCCACCAGTAAATTTGAAAATACAAGTAAAAACCAGCTGGCTACTGATATAAATGGAAACAAACAACCACCAAACTAGTCACACTCTAAAAATTTAAAATGGGTGTGATTATGGATTCGATTCTTTACTATCTATAAAATTGATAAAAAATTCCATTTATTTTTTAAAAAATGAAAGCAATATGTTTTCATATTTATTTTAGATTTGCATTTTTTTATTAACTAAGTCAACTATGATTTTTTTGTAAGGATTATACACGTAAACTATGAATTGATGTGCATTAGATTATACCACTCCGGTTGGAAAGAAATAGGTTGTCCCTAATTGTTGAAAATTCCCAACCCACCCCGAATGTGACTCGAACCTGGGATCTCTAGAATCCACAGCTTCCATCTTAACCACTAAGACCTCAGTCACTCCAACCACAAATAAACATATCAATATAAAACCGAGGCATCCTTAATTATCTCAAATATATAGATATTTTCAACAGAATTTGTTATTTGTTTTTATAAAATAATAAATAAAGTGCATTAAAATTTTAGTAATTAAACTTAAGATGAAAAATACAAGTTAGAAGACAAGTAACCAAGCGGAGATCCCGATCAATATATTATCAACGCAGTAGTTTAATCAATTTGTACAATATGTAGAAAAACAAGATCGAGGTGTCGAAAATGAGAAATAAATAATTAATTAGAACATTTCCTCCAACGCCTAATCTCAAAAGACAGAGCAATGGTGCTGATAAAGGAAAGAAATGCACCATAGACTACATTCCAACCATTTCCCATATCACCTAAATTTATACCATAAAAGACATTTCCTATTGCAAATCCCATCAATATTCTTCCCACACTATAGTGATACCAGTTCCAATACTTTCGCATCTTCGACGACTTTTCCGGTCGTGCCAAAATCGCCATCACCTTTATATATGAAATACGGTGATTATTCTTTAACCATATATACAGAGTAACGAAAAAGAAGTAAAACTGCAAAATGTGTAGTACCTGGAGGCAACCAAGAACAAGAATGAAAATACCGATGCCTTTGTGGGTCGAAACATTGGCGTTAATACGATCTTCGAGAACGAAACCGAGGATGACACCAATGGTTCCCAAAATGAAAGCAAGAGATTGAATCCCAATGTGCAAATAGAACCAAATTGGATCCCATTCTTTACCATACCTAGCTATTACTCCTCCAATCATCATCATTGCTCCCCAACTAATCATGTTTAGTGCTCCATGACCCTTTCTTAGTCCCTTTCCCACCACTTTTTCGCTTGTCGTGCCTGTTCATTTTTTTCATCAATTTATATTTAAAATTTGTGCAGGCAAAATTTTGCTAGATGTCGCGGCAATTTTATGGATCTAGGCGGTGTCAGAATTGAATTTTTGTTCAAGACACCGGTTCTTGTAATATTTAAAATTGAAATTCTAACCCAGCTTAGCTCTAAAATGATGTACATCAAAGTGTTTTCATTAGGGAAGTTTCATTTCTGAGTCTCGAACTGAAGAAGAGTCCGCTTCCAAACAATTGACAAAATTTATTCTAAGCCACACAAAAATAAGGTATTCAAAATATCCCGGATAGAGATAAAAGTACAAATAAGGAATTAATATTTTTGATGAAATTATTAATTATGTAAAACTTAACTAAGATTCAATAAATCACTTCTTTTTATTGATCTGGGTTTAGAGTATGAATTCAAATTGTCAAAGTCTTCTTTAATAATATTCTCACTGCCCGCTGTCTATTCTATATTAAATAAATAAATTAGTTTAATTGAGTTACAAGTTATCATTTTATTTATTAAATTTTCATACATCTAGTTGTTTAAAAAATTCTGAAAGCAGTTGAATTATCTGTAAAGAGATCATACTATACCAGGTCAAAAAAATGACAAATGCACTACAATTTACAATTAGCGTGACATAAAAGTAAAACTTAATTGACTAATTAATTTCATTCAACAAAGAATTATATGTTCTATCCACCTACAATTAGACTAATCAAGATCTAATTGGAAGATAATCTATCTAAAAAATATTAATCAAAATAATTAAACATAGGAAGACGTTTGCGTACCTGTATTATAGTTGAGAATGGTGGATACTTCGTCACGATGTTGAGTTAACTGATAACTGGGAGCTGACGGCGTAAACCCGGTTTGTCCGATAGAGTAAATGAGACGAGGAGTAGGCTGAGTAATGGTCAACTGGAATACTAAGTAGAGGCGAGAAGATTGAGAAGTAATCATAGAATAGGAAACATTAAGGTTGCCTGAATCAGGAATCACTTGAGCCGGAGTTTGACCACTTAAAAGGTATTGTTTGATAATAGGAGTGGTATTGTCTTCACTTGATATCCAACCCACCATTGCACTTGACCCAACCATCATTCCATTGTTTGAAAATCCCATTGCTATGAAACTGTCCTCTGCTGGAGCAGACAATACAAAGCTCCATAAATTTGAGGATGTCTGTACATACTGTCCAACAAAAACAAAGTATATTAACTATAAGTGTTTATGAAAACAATTAAGCAAAAAAGGTCGTCTCCCCAATAGTATAGTCTATTTTCCCATGTTGTGAAACCATTTAACCCAAGAGTTTAAGTTAATACTAACAATATAATTTGTTATTATTTTGATATTGTATCATTTATTCATTACTTAATTTAATCATTTTTTGATATTATGCTGTGGAATCTCTTTTAATGTTACATGTATAATTCAAGAAAAAAATATGTTGCCCCCTTTGTGTGTCACATTTCATCTCTTTCACTCATTTTATTGGCATGTGGTGGACAAGTAAGGGAAAGAAATGAACAATTATGAATGAGATAATGAAATTAGCAAAAAAATTGGGAAAAAATATCGTGTATGACATACGGGGAAAAAGACATACGTTTATCATATCTTCCCTGTAATTTGCACTAAAGAGATAAAAAGAATGTAGTAGATTTCATAACAGCAGACTGAAACGGGCTACACCACATAACTAAAAGGCACTTTTGCAATAAATTATATATTTCTGTAAAATTATGAGTTAGAAAGATGAAATAGGCCTAGTTTAGTATTGCTTTTACAAAAACTTCTAAAAACTGTTGTTCCAAAAAGTTATTTTGACAACTTTTTTCTGAAACATTAGTTTTAGACATGAAAAATCAATCTCAAACCGACTAATAACTTACTCGAAGAACGTAGTTGTGGTCGTTCCAAACAGGGGTACAATGAAGAGACGAAACATCAAACGGAAGCTGCCTGTTGAGGTTCAGATTGGAACTGCATGAATCTGTCTGAGAATTTGCAACTCCACAAATTAAGGACAATATTATTATCAAAATGGACCGTTCCTTCATGTCTGATCTCTCCCTGTCTCAATTGTCTTAATTTTGGTGTTCTAATTTGGTATTGTAGGAAACAAGAAATTGAGTGGGTGGTGATTACCCATCATTGAAGAAATTATAATGAAGCAGTTGAACTTCATTTTTTTAATCATTGTTTTGAATAAGTTTAATTGTTTAATTATTGGAAGTGGTTGTAATGGTATCACGACATCATGATGCACGTTGTTTTAATATCAACTTATTTTTTAAATTTATAATCATATGTAACAACTTTATATTTTATTGTTTAATTTACCAATTTGACAAATTTGGTTTAAGGTTCAAGGAATGGTGCTACCTTGTATCAAAATTTTATCGTACAACTAGCTTGATTCGTAAAATTGCATAACATCATTAACTTTGATTCAGTTGACTACAACGAAACATAGAGACACAAAAAAAATAAAGTGTTTGATCAGTTCAAACTTAAAAATCTGGTAAAATAATATGATTGGTATTCATATTAATTGCATCTAAATTATTTCGTAAGTGCTAAATAATTCAATGAAAACACAGATTAAATACCTGAATAGGCTAATACATCGGCCAGCTCATAGTGAGTGATTACTTAGCTTTGGAGCCTTTGACCCATAAATGTATTATTTTCACTTGTTGAATTACATTTAAATATTTTCATTACATAGGAATGTTTCTCATCATATACTGTTTGTTTGTATATAATATACTGTCACGATTATGATTTTTCTTTAATTTATATTTATCTTGAAAAGTACATTTAACGTAAAAACATTAATGTAGATTTCCGTTTAAATATTTGTAAGAGGCTAATCTAAGAGTTTTCTCAGTAGTTATTTTTCTGGTCTAACCTTTTAAATGATCCAAATCCAAGTATTGAACGGATTAAGATGCTCTAAAGTTGTGAAATGGTAAAATTCAATAAATCTCAACTATCTATGTAATTTAAATTGCTGAGATTTAATGCATTGTGGATATCATAAATAACTAAATTTAAATTTGAACCATTTATCTTAACTTTATCACCAACTTAACTTTAGAGAACCCTAACCCATTTTAATAGTGTTTAAAAACCGCTTAACAATTTGAAACATGAGGTTTACTCTATCTAGCTCTATATATACTCATGGCATTACATTAGAGAGTAATCATTCTCATCACAATTTTGCAGTGTATTCTTATTATGAAAAATAATTATAACCTCCCTGTATTTTAAATTTTTCACACTATAATCTCCCTGCATCTTTAATTATATGTATTTTTATCAAAATTGTATTTGTTGATATAATTAGTTTTATTTTGTTTGCATTATGAGATATGTAATAATAAAAAGTACATTTTTGATAATTTATAAGATATTTTTGTAACTTTCAATATAATTTCATTAGATAAAATAACCATAAATAACTTTTTTGAGCAATTTTAATCTATAACATATTAAAATATGATATATAGGATCACTTTTTGTTCATAAACATATGTTATTTTAAAAAATTTGATACAAAATGAGATAATACCACTCACAAGGAGGTTGTAGTATGAGAAAGATAAAACGTAAGGAGATATAAATTATTTTTTAAAACACAGGGAATAACTAGTGTATTTATGCAAAAACACAGAGAGGTTATAATTATTTACCCTTCTTCTATGAATAATCCTTTTGTTGGCAACAATTTTAATATGGAATTGGTATCGATGAGCACAAATAACAAATGATCAGTTTCATGTCTCGGAAAAATGCAAAAACTGAATAAACTTGTAGGGTTAATTCTGTACGATACAAAATAAATGAATAGCTCGGAGGAGGTAAAAATAAATATGTACTAAAAATTTGGAAAAACTGATTTCTCAAAGAACAATTTGGAAAAATCGAAGTTTTGTTGTAGACATCTGGGAAAAGTCTATCCCACTACTTGCTGGAATTCCCTTTTTTTCCCTTTCCTTTTTCAAATTGACCAAGGAATATTATGTTTTCATGGATTTTTGGAGTTTAAATTAAAAATTGAACTCGTTTTAATTTAAATTTATAATTATATATAATTGAGTTAAATTAAATTTTTCTGAATTGATTTTAAGTGTAACAAAACAAGTTCGATAATCAGTGGGTGGTAGTGACGGTGCTAAGATGTGAGTTGGGGTGGGGTTGTATGATCAGTGAGCGGTCGATCAACGTTCGTAAATTATGACTAGTAAATAATTATAGTTTGTTAAACAATTCAATATAAATGCATAAAATATTAAAATCAACTATATAATTCAATGAAAATGCAAAAAAAAATATTATAACGGTATATTTCCATTTAAGTTATAAAAACTTCATCGTAATGAACCAATTCTTAAAAATGATAAACACAATATAATCAACATAATCAAATCAAAATTCGATTAATTTAAAAATAATATAACTTCAATAAACATTATTCTAATTAAATTTTCAGTTATAATTAATTCATTTCAGTTTAATTTTAAGAACCTACTAAAGTTATATATCCAAAATATATAACTTAAATATAATTTCAAAAAATTATTAATAAATTGTATTTAAATGAACCCAACAAAATGAAGTAGTAAAATTAAAAAAACAATGGGTAATTTATTGCAAAACGAAAACATAAATAAATAAAAATACTATTAGATATAATATAAAAAATATTAATGCTAGTCACTTTCCCCAATTTGTATATAATTGTAACAATTAAAAGCCCACAATATTAGAGATGCCTTACCACTTTCTCTTTCTCTGTATCATCTTCGCCCCTTTAGTTCTTCTTCTGCAACTGCAATTTTACCAAGCAGTTCAAGCTTCAGTGTTTAGGATGGGGAAAGTGACGGTGAGGGATAACTCTGACGGCTGGGGTGAGGTTAAATCCCTACTCCGCCCCTCCTTGCCGCCGCCCTGATGGGTTAGATATATTTAGATATATTTTGAAATTGCAGTCATAGTTAAAAGTGTTTAGATATATTTTGAAATCAAAAGCAGTTTTTGGTACAACAAATGTTAATTATTAACAAGAGCTAACAACCAACGTCATCAATTAAACTAAACACATGTCTCCAAATCATTTTCTAAGTATGTTTTTTTTTTTTTTTTGACAAAATAAGAATACACGATATTTGATTGATACATGAATCAAATAAAATATTTTACCAAAATCAGAGAAACATTAAAATTCCAGAATATATAACTTAAATATAATAAAAACTCCAGAATACTTTATAATATCAACTAAATTCAACAATATAGAGCAACCTTGTTTAAAAGAGATAAATATGAGCATCTTATATGAAAAATCAGCATGTCTTTTACTAGATTCAAATGGAGTCCAACTTAGTGATAAAACTATCGAAATTGTATTTTGTCGCAGTTGATCAACAATTGAAGAAAACAATACTAGAGAAAGCTCAATAAAATATCAAATGTAAATTATTTAACACAAAAAACTAAAAATACAAAATTAAAAGAGATCAAACACACACAAAATGGTTGTTAATCGCTAAATAAATTAATATGGATAAAGCATATTTTTAAGGCTTAATAGATTGGGAGGTGCCCCAAATTATCTCAAAAAATTTTATGCCCTTGAACTTTTAAAGTGAACTCATAACTACTTCAACTTTTAAAAAGTGTACAATTTTGCTCCTGAACACCATGTGTCAGGTTCTGATTAAATAAAGAAAATTAAAAAATGACATATTTGAAAAGTCAAACCAATCAAAAGTTGAAATGTGACATTTAAGGAGTGATTTGGTGCGGTTTTTGAAACATAAGGGAGTTATAGGGACATTTCTAAAGTTTAGAGGGCAACAAATTTTTTAGGACAACTTTGAGCACCTCCCGATGCATTAGGTTTTTAATAAAAATAATTTTAATTTTATAAAATGCATGGCATTCATTAATTTTTATATACAAAATGAATTAAATTAAATTTTTTTTTCATAGAAAAGACCATAATGCATCGGGAGAAACATCAAGTTGACTCAAAAATCTACTACTAGGGTTGTAAATGAGTTGAACCGAACTCGAACACTAACTGTTCCAGTTCCATTTGTTAGATTTTTACAAACTCGAACCTAGCTTGAGCTTGTTTCAAAGTCCGAGCTGAACTCGAGCTTGGTCAAATCGGGCCCGAGCTAGCTCGAGCTCTGTTTAAATCGAGTTTAGTCGAGTTTTGTTTGTTCGAGCTTTACCAAGTTTTAGCTAGACATGTTAATTAAATTTTTGACAAGCTATGGCTAAGTTTTGAACTTAAAATTATTTTTTGACTTTCGAAGTATTATGTATATAAAACTTATTTAATTTCTTAAAAGTACTTATATTTAATGCTTCATACAAACCTATGTGTATTTATTTTTAATAATATACTTATAATTTTATAATAAATATAATATTCTTATTTATGGACCATGTTCACGAGCTTATTCGTAAGTTTGTCAGTGAGCTGCTTATTGAGCATGTTCGTGAGCTTTTTAGCCGAGTATCCCATTGTTCAATCTCTGCACGTTTATTAAAACAAACCTAAATTTGTATTCACGATCAAGCTCATTTATTAACGAGTCGAGCTCGAACGAGCTTTAAGCGTGCCGAATATCGAGTAGCTCTGTTCATTTATAGTTTTACCTGCTGCCCATCTGAATTTTCAAAGTGACTTCGCAGTTACCCCAATTTTAAAAAAAATCACTACTTTGCTCCTTAAACGTCATGTGTCAACTCTGATTGTAGGGAGAAAATAAAAAATTAACATATTTGAAAATTCAAACAAATCAGTAGTTGAAACATTGCGTTTAGGGTGTTATTCGGTGAACTTTTTAAAAGATGCGGGAGCTAAGAGGTCATTTCCAAAGTTTATGAGATATGGGGTTTTTAGGACAACTTAGGGGCGCCTTTCAATGCATTTGCCTAAAAAAATTTCCAAACACATCATATATATGTTTTTTTAATTCATTTGCACAAAGATTCAGTTTTAGCTTGCTTTCCCATGCTTATTTTTTAAAAATTTCAATTTTCAAGTTTTTTCTAAATTGTTGTCCCGAAAAATACTGGAAATAACTCATAGTTTATTAGTATTAAGGGTTAAAATCTTTTATCCAATGTCAAAATATATTGTTCTACTGAGAATTTGTAAATGAAAATTTTAATGATAACAATCCCAAACAAGAAGTTTGTGTTATGGCATTTTGTACAAATATTAAACGTGAATGTCATTTCAGAAATTTTATAGATATTAAAGTAAAAAAAAGGGGCCAATACTTGGCATGTTTCAAGCCTTTTTAGGTGAAGGAAAGCCCAACTCGGCCCTTTAACCTAATCACATATTCACCAAATGCCATTTTTTAAGCAAAAGTTTCATTTTAATCTCTATTTTAATTTAAATTTCTTTGATAGATATTTATATTTTTTTGAGCCCAAAATTATCTTAAATTCTTGTTATTTTCCTTTGCATTAATCCTCAACTAAAGGTTGTACATGACTTATTTAATTTGTTAACTACAATTTTTGTTATGTTAAATATGATTTTTTCAATATTTGTTAAGGTAGTTAACTGGACAATGAAAAAATACTTACGAATCTCCGTTAATTATTGTATTATTAAAAATTTACAAGTAATGAATTAATTAGAAATTAAGTATTACCACTATTTATAAAGAAATTTTAGTAAATACATAAACCAAAATATGGCTTATGGTATGCTACACGAAAGGAAGGTAAAATTCTTACTGTATTGTACGTCTACGGAGGTTTTTGAAACATAGTGAAAGCAAATCAACTCAATTATAATATAAAGTAAAAGGCAAAAAGCATTGTCAATATTTGAAACATGAAGTTGAGTGGGTGCCAAGTTTAGGGTTTTAGTAAAATATATGCACTTTTCTAATTACTTATAAACATTTCAAAATCACTTATAATTGGGTTTCCCCGTTTAAATGTATTGCCCATCTGTTTTGAGTTTAATGTGATCATTTTCTTTAAAAAAACGTTTACAAACTTATTAAAATAGCTTTTGAAGACATGAAAATAATATTTGATAACTAAAAGATCCATCAAGTCAAGTCAATTGATCAACCTTATGTTGGTTGATTGGCATTTATTCATGAGTTAATTGATCAATCTGTACACAATAAAGATACGTGATCATGTAATATGAGATAACTAATTCTCTCCATCATCATTATGTTCTCTTGTTATCTCACCGTTAACCCGCCCAACCCTCTTTTCTTGTCTTGTAAGGAGTTTTGTTCGGATCTCACCATACCAATGTTAAAGAAAACAATACGAGTTATTTAAGTTAATTTTTGGTTTTATCATGCAAACTGAAACAAAAATTTGCATATTTAGATAATATAAAATTCAAAATGCACTCGACCCTTAACAAAATACAAAATTACAGTCATGTTCCTTTGCCCACCATCTACTTTTATTTTTTTTTATATAGAACAATTATTGATTTATATAATTTGTTTCCAATGTAATAAATCTTTTTAGTTTTCATCTATTTTATCATATTACATACTTAAATCTATATCTATCTTATATTTTAAATTTAATATTGTAATCACACTCCACAGGATGCTTTCATTGTTATATGCAAACACAAAAAATAATATATTTTTGTATTAACCTTCTAAAAAGTTAAATTTGCTATAGTTACAAAGTTTAAATATCTCAACCATGTATTAAACTTAAAAGAATGAAATTCAGTGCATTATTTATATAGCATATGAACAATTAAAATTAAATTTCAACTGCCATAATCAAAACTTTATCACTGTAATTAAATTTAATTTTTCCATTAGTTTAATTAATTAAGAAGGCAGATACTGTTGATATTTTCAAATTATGTACATTTTAGTCTTAAAAACGACAATTAGGCATTTCATTGTAAAAAGGGAAACATTTCACACTTGGCCAGAGAGAGAGAGGAAAATCAAGGACGAACAAGAAGAAGAACAAATTGCAGAACGATTTGATCCTCTCTCCGCCATCTCCATTTCCTCTCCTCTACTTCTCCCCACATCACTCTTTATGCTGTTAACTATCTTTCTTTCATTTCATTTTGATGCCTCAGTTATTCCATAATTGACGAGTCGCCCCCTAATTTTGCTTCCTTTTCTGTTTTTACCCAATCAATCCTTCTTCTCCTCTCTCGTTTCTCCTTTCTTCTGCCTTTTCCTTTCTTAGATCTAAGAATTTCGTATTCTTTGTCCACCACCTCTTACCGGTATCTCAGATCCGGCACCGATTATTTATATAAAGATTCTGAGAATCCATGGATGATTTTCCCGGTATCTTGGCCCGGGACTTCGGGTTCAAACCCCAGGGTAAATCTGCTCCCATGGCGCCATCTCGTAATACTAATAGCACCAGTGGTTTTTCTTCTGTGAATTTTGGGCTTGGATCCGGTGCTGCTGTTAACTCCCGACCCTCTTCTGCTTATACCAAATCTGCTCCTGCATTTGATGATCATGATCGTGTTGGTGGCAATGATGATCTTTTGTTCAGGGATGTCTTTGGCGGGCCGCCTAAGTATACGGAACCGCGTGGCGGCGGTGGTGGAGGATTTACCTCATCGTCTTCTGCTTTTGATTACGATTCAATTTTTAAGGACCAGAATTCGAAAGCGTCTTCCTTGCCGGTTTTTGATAAGCCGCTTTATGATGACGATGATTTCAATGGATTGCCAGCGGTGAAGACCAAGTCTCCTCGTTCGCAGTCGGCTAAGTTTGATAATGTATTTGCCACGATGGGCTCTCCTGCTTCCCCCAAACATAGGTCACTGAACAATAGCTCGCCGTTTGATGATTTATTGGGGAATTTGGGTAGAAAGGAAGCTCCATCCAGGCGGGAGGCTTCCAAATCGGAGACAGAAACTGGTGCTTTTGATGATTTGCTTTATGGTTTTGGTCGTAGTAGCTCCCCTAGCATTAACAGGTATTCTTTTTCAGTTTACCACACCCCAAGCTGTAGCTTTTTATATGCATATTTGTTTAGTGATTGAAGTTGTTTTGCTCACTTCAATTAAGATTTTGCATTTGTAACTTTGAATTTTTATTCCTGCGTAATCAATTGAAGTTTTCTATGGCTTGTTGAAAGTCATTGTTGTGAAATACTGTCTAGCTCAAAGTTATTAATTTCAGTCTGTTAATGTACGACCACCTAATCTATTTTTGTTTCTTTTAACCTTTTTTGATATGTTCCAATGCTTATATTTCTACATTTGTTCTACATTTTTAAACAAATGTTACTGCATGTTTTTTGTCAAGAATGATTTGTAGGTCAATAATGGTAAATTGCAAATTGCAAAGAATTGATAAGCTTAGCAAATTGCAGCATTGCTTATTTTAGTTTCTGCAGTAAATATGTTTCTTAGTAGCAAGTTTAGATTTGAAATTTATATTATTGGCACAGATATGTACGTAGATATAAAAGTTGTATTTATCGTGTTATAATGTTGCTGTATATACTTTTATTTCTGTTCTAATCTGGCTTGTATGCATCCTTTGATAACGAGTTTAGAAATTAATGGACAAGCATTAGCACTCAGAGACATGGTTTGTACATTAAATATTTTTGCAGTTTCAGTAGTATCTTTATTTCTTATAGTTATGTTCTTCTTTTGGTGTATGGGATAACTGTTTTGATTAGCAGATAAGATTAAGCTAGAGAGAGGTTAATACAGTGCTTGCTGTGTATACAAGGTAAGCTGCTTGATACTACTATACTGAACATATAATTCATGGTTTTGTCCTCGGAGTTCCCCATTTGAGAGCTAAGTTTTTGGAGTTGCCTAAATTTGCTTCATTTTTAGCAGTATCTTGGTTACAAACTGATGAAAAAGAAGAAAAAAGGGGAAATGACTGGCTGTCTTTAGCAATGTATTATTTGAAAAAGTTAACCCCAATTTTGAATAATTTAATAATGCCCCATTGCCCTATAGTATCAAGTTGAGCCTTGATTTGAGATTTGAACTTTTGTAAGAGTAATTTATGTTGGTTATGCAGTACTTTATTGTTGATAGAATACCGTGCAAGCTCATATGCTACTTATTTATAATTAAGCTTCCCAAACTTCTGGCTTCTAGTTTTTTATTGTTGCTATACATGGTGGTGTTTTCTTAAAAGCAATTTTGTTAAATTTTTTGTTTGAACTATCTTTCCATCTATTATTTATCTAACAATAATTGTTATAATTAAATATATGTTCTTTTCATCTTGTATTAGAAATTTAGCTCCTGTCATCCAATTTCATCTAAGATGACTGCGATATATGTTATTTTTAATCTTGTACTGATAATTTAGCATAACGGGTTTTTGTTTTTTCTCTCTCCCTCTCCAATGATGCTAATTAATTTTGAGTTTCTATGTTTCAGTCATGTTTCTATAATTTATAAAGGTTGCACATTCATTCTTTTGAAATGGAACTCACTTTTAGAAGCAAACTGATGCATAACTGATCAATTGGTGCATCCTTCATGTTATGTTATAATTTACAAAAATAGAAATTTGCAAATACACCGTTATAATTTTAATATTTACAATATACCCATATCTTATTATTCACATATCTCCCCCCTCATTTCCTTTTCCCAGAAGTTCACAATTCTTGTTTCTTGGTGTCTATTTCAGTTTCCATTATGGTGGTTGTGGTCTAGCCATAGCTTAGACTTCTTTAGTAAGATAGCTGAGACATAATTTTGGTTTGCTGCTATGTTAAAGGTCAAGTATCCTGTGCACAATTTTGTGTAGTTGTTTTCTCATGTTTTATAAAATTTATTTTATTTGGCATAAATTGTATCTTTTTTGCCTCATTTTTAGAAAATAAAATACCATTTTAATTCTTAGTGTATACTGCATTTGGCAGGTCAACTTCAGAGTCTAGTCGGGCTCAGAATCAATCTGCAAATTCGGGGAAGACAATGGAAGAGCCTTTTGTTGTGTTGGAGTCAACTTCAACTCCTGCTGCTTCATCGGGAGGGTACTCAGACCCAATGGAAGAATTTGGTAGATTTAGTAATTCAGGAAGCGCAAAAGTTGATACTTCATCCACAAACATGGGAGCATTTGATGATTTAGATGCCTTCCATAATATTGGAAAATCTACTCCTCAAGTTCCAGCTGGAATCAATAAGAAAGGAAATGATAGAGGCCCTTTACCAACTGGATCAAACATGAGTGATACCTATTCTCAGGCCGGTAAAGATCCTGTTGACAAATACCCAGTGGATGAGGCTGAAGGCCACACACATAAGACGTCTTATGGTGGTTTTCAGGAAGATCATGAAATATTGTTCGATATGCCCTCTGCTACATCAGATATTCATAGACCTGCTGGGAAAAGTGTTTCGTCTTCTTCATATAAAAATCCTACTCCTAGAGAAGCTAATTCACCCCCAAAATCTGAAGATAATTCAGAATCATCTCATGATATATGGCTTACCGTATCTGAAGTTCCTCTTTATACCCAACCTACAAGTGCTCCACCGCCTTCAAGGCCCCCACCTCCAAGACCCCCTCGGATGTCCAAGTCAGAGGCAGGTTCTTTTTCATCAACAACCTCAAGAAAGGTCAATGAATATTATTTTTCGAATTCCACTTCATACTCTCAAAGCCCTAGATTGAGTCAGGCAGCGAGAGGTTCGGCCCCTACACAAATAGATGAACTTGAAGATTTTGCTGTGGGTAGAAGCCAAACTAGTACAAATGAACATGTAGATGTTCTTTATGGGGAAGATGCTGATGCAAATGCATCTTCCGCTGCGGCATCTGCTGCTGCAATGAAGGAGGCCATGGATAAAGCTGAGGCTAAATTCAAGCAAATGAGAGAAAGGGAATATATGAAGGCTGCTAGAACTAGAGATGCTGGTCAACTAGATAGAGATGTGCTAGAAGCGCAACAGAGAGAACTGCGAGAAAGACAGGGGAGATCGGATCGTGAGAGGCAACAAAGGGAACAAGAGGAGGAAGAGAGAGAACAAAGAAGGCTTGAAAGAGAAACAGAGAGAGCTCACGAAATTGAGAGAGAAGAAGAGAAAGAAAGAGAGCAGAGGAGGCTTGAGAGGGAGAGAGAGAGGGTAAGGGAAAATGAGAGGGAAAGGGAAAAGGCTAGACAAGCAGTTGAAAGGGCTACTAGAGAAGCACGTGAAAGAGCAGCAATTGAAGCACGCCAAAGAGCTGAGCGTGCTGCTGTAGAAAAAGCATCTGCTGAAGCTCGAGAGCGAGCAGAAAGGGCTGCAGTTCAGAGAGCTCAGGCAGAAGCCCGTGAGAGAGCAGCAGCGGGGGCAAAAGAAAGAGCAGAAAAGGCAGCTGCAGAAGCAAGAGAAAGAGCGAATGCAGAATCAAGGGAGCGGGATGCACGAGAGAGAGCTGCTGTTGCTAGGGCTGAATCTGATGCTAGACTGAGAGCCGAAAGAGCTGCTGTTGAAAGGGCCGCTGCAGAGGCTCGAGAAAGGGCTGCTGCTGCAGCTAGAGCAAATCAACAGAAGAATGAAAATGACCTTGACTCATTTTTTGGCCATCAAGCAAGCAGTGCACCAAGACCTAGGGCTAACCCTTCGGTGAGAATCAATAGCTATTAGTATTTGAATCGTGAACTGACCAGAAGAGTAAGTGGTTAATTTCCCAACTTCCATTGCAGGATCCATTTTTTGATACCCAGAATAAAGGAGGTTCTGAACCTGCCAATAGGTCATCTGTTGGAACCACATCTAACATGAAGAAGGCATCTTCAACTGCAAATATTGTTGATGATCTATCTTCAATTTTTGGAGGTAAATGTGTTTTCTCTATTTAAATGCTAATTTCTTATCATTTATTTTTCAGCCGTGCATTGGCCTAACAAAATTTTTCTTTCCTAAAGCTCCTGGAACGGCTGGCGAGTTCACAGAGGTTGAAGGGGAGACTGAGGAAAGACGAAAAGCTAGGTTGGAGCGCCATCAAAGGACTCAGGAGCGTGCGGTAAGTTTTTTCGTACATGTAAAACTTAATGGAGTACCACCACACGTGTGCACTAGACTACTCATCATATAAGATCAAAATCTGATAAGTCAAAGCTTCATTTTCAGGCTAAAGCACTAGCTGAGAAGAATCAGCGGGACCTTCAAGCTCAGAGGGAACAAGCAGAAAGACATGTAAGTAGAATAAGGAATTTTCACCAGGATCCTATTGTTGGTCTTTTCTTCTGTTTTTGGCTATAATTTGTTTCCCGCTGAGGCAGACAAGTGGTGAAGATAGTCAGTAAAATTTCTCTACCTCTGGTTGTATTTCAGGATTTCAATGCATTGATACTTTGCTTTCTTTGATGATATCAACAGGATTAGTTATCATTCGCATTAGCTGCTCTACAGACCATACTTATAAATAGTCGTAGGAATATGCATGTTTCATCCGTTATTTTCTGCAACAAGAACCCCCTTACGCTTTAGCACAATAAGTTTTGTTTTTCCTATCTAGGGTTGCATGTACTCAATGTTTTAACATAAAGGATATAAAGGATATTTACTGCGGCTGGAAAGTTTATTCTGTGTCTTTGTTGTTAGAGGATAGTGAATGTTGCTTATGCGTGTATGATGTTGCTTATATGTGTATGTAGAAGGCAGATATGATGCTCAGATATTGAATGTCAGATATGTAATTACGTAAGGTCAAGATGCAGTATTTATGATTTTGGTGTGTTTTGTCTATCTATGTGTTGTTCTGCTAACTTATTTCAGTCTATTGTTGTTATTTTCTTATTCTTTTCTCTGAGTCAGGAGTGGTTTTTAGCGCATACTTGCATATGATATTTTGGGATGTTGCTTGGGAATCGAAAACTTAACCAAGTTTATGGCGTTGATGTATGGATTTGTTTATTTAGTTTAACTTTACAATAATGGAAAAGAGTTATTTGTACATCCTCCGACTTCTTTGAGCAAATTCATTTTGGGTAGGGCAGATTAGAATTTGTTAGAATCGAACAAATTAGTGATATTCTCTTATCCGTTAAATTAATATATCATTCGTAACTATTGTAAACTGATTAATTTTAATTAATGTTATGACATTCCATTTGATGATGCACTTATGCATAGTTTGTGTTTATGTTGGGAATTTGTGATTGAAATGAAATAGTTTGCATTATAAGGCAGGTTCTGTATCTTAATCCATGCAATTGGAAATGGTTTGTCTGCCTCCTAGCAGATGCATACTTGTAATTTTAATTATTATGTTTATTGCCTAATTTTAACAAATTTCTTCTTTCATTCCTCAATGGCATTGACTTGCTTACTGAATATCATTATTTGCTCAAGCTGTCTTTAGGTCCATCACTTAACCCACCTAACTAAATCTGTTTTAATTTTTGAGGGCTAAATCATTCAAAATTGCATACTCCAACTCCAAGGGATAAGAAACTCACTTCATCAAGCCCAATACTATGCATACTAGTGGCTGCTTGTCTGTAGTAGCAACCTTTCAATCTAGCTGGATTATATACATGTTTTACTGTCTATTTTTATTTTCTCTGTGGTGCTGATACTGATTCATGCTAATTTCAGAGGATTGCTGAAACATTGGATGCTGAGATCAAGCGATGGGCTGCAGGGAAAGAGGGGAATCTGCGTGCTCTGCTATCAACATTGCAATATGTGCGTCTTTATAATTATATTTTTTATATTATAAGTGTTGTTTAATAGGTAATTTTCAGTTTTAGCTGTACATATGAATAGGTTTCTGCATTTTGTGCATCAATTTGCAAAATTGTGTGTAGTCATATAGGTCTTATCTAACACCTCTTTGCATATGTTTTCATAAGCAATTTTTTATATCTGCAATTCATTTCAGAGAACAAGTATAGTGTACACTCTTTTGGATACAATCCAAACCACTTCTAGGTTTTGTTGCATATGTATATAAATTTGTTTTCAGGGCTCTTTTAAATTTTGATAGGATGACAATCTTCTCTGCCAACGCATGCTTGTACTAGTGACTAGTTCTAATTGAATATTTTTATGGATGCTTTTTTCGTTCGAGTCCGAAACTATTGTCAGTTTATTTTTCATATAGTTTTATAGTCAAGGTTCCTGGATCATTGGCAAGTTAGATGTTAAGAAAAGACCTGCTTTATAGTTAAATATATGATATATGATTTCAAATTCATTTGAATATGTTTTTGTTCATGATTGCCTCTACATCTCTTTTCATTTGGCCATCTCTTTCTGCTTTGTGGGTATGCATGTGCCAACCTCATTTTCGCTCAGGCATTTGCTTTTGTTTTGGAACTTGCATTTTGAACCTCAAAACTACCTAGGAAGCTCTCAGTTTTGTGGAATTTCAGCCGTGTTTTCAAGCATTAAGTTTCTTTTTTTAAGTTGTCTTCTTATATGCTCTTGGGTGCATTTATTGTCAATTGAACAACAATATCATCCATTGACTTGTATATCGACAATCAGGTTCTGTGGCCTGAATGTGGATGGCAGCCGGTTTCCTTGACAGATTTGATTACTGGGGCTTCTGTAAAAAAGGTGTATAGAAAAGCAACTCTATGCATTCATCCAGATAAAGTGCAACAAAAGGGTGCCACTCTTCAGCAGAAGTATATTGCTGAAAAGGTGTTTGACTTGCTCAAGGTAATTTTTCAACCTGATCCTCTGAACTTGCTTGAACTTGCACGTCTTGAAATAGTAACAAGCCTTTCGTCAAAATAATAGGAAGCATGGAACAAACTCAATTCAGAGGAGCTATTTTGAGTTTGTGTGGTGAATATTTTGCTCGAAAATATTTGTGTAATTGATTGGGAGTTGAGCAAATTCTTCAGACATGTGCTGTTGTTGGGTGCATCAAATCTTCTGCTTAGGAGAATTTCACTTTGTATCAGTAGAAAAGCCTGAAGGATGAGCAGCTCTCCTTTTATTCGGGTGGCCATGGAGTGACGTTTCACCTCAAACCTGAAATTCCTTTTCCATGTAGAGTATTATTATTCATCTTCACCCCCATTTGGATTAGATAAGGGGGTTCTTTTTTGTGTCAATTCTTTCCTATAATTATTAATATATATAAATTCTTTGTTGTTATCCGGGTTTTTCTTTTTGGTCCAAGAACAAGATGTGGATTTGATTCAAGTATGCTTATTGATATGAAAATGACCCTTATTGTCGCCTTTGTATGATTGGACTAATATCTCTGAGCTGTACGCTTTATACATGGTATATTTTTTTCCAGGTGATGTCTAGATTTTTTTTATCAGAACTCAATTTGCATCCTGTAGTGTTTTTTTTATTAATGTCAATGTTTGGCGCATTTATATATAATTTTAGGATGATTATTGAACGTCTGGAGGAATACTTGCATATGAGCTTCTCAGCGACGATCAGTGAGAAGAACAAGGTTGTAGTTTACTGTGCTATGCAAAACAATGGCAAGGGAATATTTGATTAAAAGCAGTATTTTTTATATATACAAAAGATTCTGCAATTTAAGCAAAAAAGGAGAAATTCACTGAATTTTTCTTTAGAAAGTGGTCATAATTCCAATGCTTGTACATTAAGTGTAATTGTTTTTAAGACTAGAAAACTACATCATAAATGTTTTGCACATTTCACAAGTGATGTGTAATGGTGTCAAACCAAATCTAGTTTCAATGCAGAACTGATAGTTCATCAATGGACTCGGTAAAAATGTCAGAAACAGAGAATCTAGTTCTGTTTTTTTTATACTATTCGCGGTTGAAGGGGACAAAATATTGGCTTAATTTGAACATTGCCGTTACAAGCAGGAAAAACTCTGTTTCCATCTCCGACTACAATTTCTCAATCACAAAGTGGGCTATTAGAATACCTCGAACTTCAAGTTTTCCATGCATAAAAGTAGGGTAAATAATTGTAAGGATGAACTTCGAAAACATGATACGTGGTTTCACTTATTTTCAGTTTGAGGACTCTGGAATTTTTTTTATCAAACGGATATTTGAGGTTTGAAACGTTATCATATCAAGGAATTTTTTGTAACAACGTTAACTGAGCTGACGTGGTAGAGGGGCAATTTCGGAAAATCATATTCACTATTTTAAAAAATAAAAATATAAAAGAAAGCACATAATTCATCCCCAAAACCATTTTCATATTACTCTCCTTTCTTATATTCCTACCCACTTCTTCTTTATCTTCACTTGCCTACATCTTTCATTGTTCTAAACCTAATTTCTCTTTTCCATTTTTTTCAATGGACAATTTTTCTAATTCAGCCACAACCGCTAAATCGATAATTTCAAATCTCTTCTTTATTTCTCTCAGCCACAAATTAAGAATGAAAAAGGCACAAACGGAAGTGAATGAGAATGAAAAGTGCGTCGTCGGAAGTGGGTGAGACAGATTCATCTCAAATCTATAATCTCAGATCTCTTTTATATTTCTCTCATTTGCAAATTAAGAATGAAAATGGCATAATCGAAAGTGGGTGAGAATGAAAAGAGCGTTGTTGGAAGTGGGTGACTAGAGATGATGCCGACGGCGTAGTTTTGTTCCAAGATTTGCATAGGATTTTATTTCTTGGTTCTTGATTTTGTGTAGCTTTTGTTTTTTCAATTTTGTTAATGAATACATTTCTGAGATAGGTAATTAACTATCTTATTTTCTGTGAATTTTAGCAAAAATGCAGTTTTGTCTGGTTTCACTTTGCAAACTGGAATAAGTTGTTTGTTAAAGTTGAGTTTTGCAAGTTTGATTGGTATTTCTGGAACTTTTTGCTAGATTAATGAAGTTTTGCAAATTAGAAAAAAATGGTGTCAGAAAATTTAGGTTAAAAATGAGTAGAAAGTTGGAGAAGATGATTGAAAAATTTTGATTTCCAAAATTACCCCTTTGTCATGTCAGCTCAGTTAACGTTGTTACAAAAAACTCCTTGATTTGATAACGTTTCAAATCTCAAACACTCGTTTGATAAAAAAAATTTCACAGTCCTCAAATTGAAAATGAATGAAACCACAGATCATGTTTTCGAAGTTTACCCTAATTATAATCTCCCTCAGATTTGTATTAATACACTACTACCTTCTTAGATTTTATCAATATAATTATAACCTCCCTGAGTTTTGCTTTTATCCAACTACAACCTCCTTCTGTTATATTTTTACACTTTTCCATCAAAATATATGATATATTGACAAAAATGTCTATGTCTTCATTGTTTGTTCACTGTAATTATTATATATAATAATTTTTTTTTTGTCTTAGAAGCCTCTATATATATGTATATGAATCACTTGCGATTTAATAAGTATTGTGGCTTTGAAAGAGTTTGTCAAGTTTTATATACATTAAATCGATTTTGGGTTTAAATTTTTCATTTTTTTTTCCATGAATTTGATATAAAAGTAAAAAGATTTAATTATATGGATAATAATACAAAGAACATAAAACAGATTAGGGACTTTGTTAGGTAATCAATTTGTTCATTTTCAATTTACGTTAAGAAATTTATTCAGGTATAATTCAATTTTTTTTAATTTTCCCATTCGCTTACATTTGAATAAATTAAACAAAAGTAATCATTGAATTGATATATACATATATACACACATGAGCTACTCATTATCTTTTAAACTAGTGAATATCAAGTTGTTAATTATTAATTAAATCAATTTATACAAAATATTTTTTTTTGTGATTGTGCATTTGAAAAATGTCTCTAAAACCAAAAATATTTTTATTTATATATTTTGTTGAGAGGAGGTGCGATGAAAATATGCAAATTACAAATAATGATTCAATATGATTTTTCATTAAGCTTTCAACTCCACTCGTAAGAAAAGGGAGAGCATATTTGAAAATTTATTTTTCTGGATGTTAGACAATTTTTTACAAATGGTTAAATAATCAATAATATCCTTAAACACGTCTGGGAGAGTCAATTAATAGAAATAACAAAAAAATTCGTATGATAAAATATGTTGTAATTGTATGATAAAATATGTTGTGAACATGAGCTCAATGTACAAAGAATAAAAAAAGGGCAATTTTGTCAATATATCATAATTTGGATAGAAAAATGAAAAAATATAACGGAAAGAGGTTGTAGTTGGATGGAGACAAAACTCAGGGAGGTAATAATCATATTGACAAAATACAGGGAGGTAGTAGCCTATTAGTGTAAACCTGAGGGAGGTTATAATTATTTTCCCATAAAAGTATCTAAATATGACAAATTGGTTGTATTCGGAGGAAAGTCACAACTACAACTATGGAGGTGTTTCTCAAAACTTCTCTAAAAATCATTTATGTTTTAAAAGTGATTTTTTTAAAAAGTAAGTCTTGCTTACTTTTAACTTCTGTCTTATTTTTAACTTTTAAATTAAAAAAAAGTTAGCAAAAACATTTTATTGCCTGAATTATAAATTAAAATTTCTTTAAAAAACACTTTTAAGTTAAAAGTTGAAAAGGAGAAGTTCTGAGAAACACCTCTGTATTTTCCCAAATGTTTTTGAAGAAGTACAACTGTCATACTAGACATGAAACAACTGGCACCGAACTTAAAGAGGGAAACCTTGTGTTTCCAAAGAGGGTAAGTATTGAAATGCGAATGAGATTTGATGGAGTGTCGTTTAGGGCTTGGAATTGAGAGGGGCACTGCTAGAATTCTTCCTACAAGAACATATATATGGAAACCCGACCCGACCCGACCCCTCTGTGTAATGGCGGGTGAGTGGATTTGGGCTGGGTTTTCGTTGCAATTGGCCCATAAGACTATAAGAGCAATGAAACAGAAGAAAATGCTGAAATTGTAGATATTTTCGCTTTTGTGATGAATAAGAGAAAAGGAAAGATAAAAAAAATAACGATAAAAAAAGAGGCTGATGATAAAACCCAAAACCCTACTCCTTTGACAATAAACCCTCTCTTCTTCCTCTTCTTATTCCCCTTCTTCAGCATCTCTCGCACTTGCTACTCTCATTTCTATTATATCTTCACATTCAGTTTGCACTACTGACTTATACTAAGGTTCGGCTTGGCCTTTAGTTATTGCTCCGTTTTTGGAAATGCAGAGTATAGCTTAGCTGTAGAATTTTGAATTCATGTTATGTTATGCATTTTGCTCTTCCGTTCCATGGTTCCGCGGGTTCTGAAGTTATAGAAAATGGAGAATCGGTTTTTTATGTGGATAATTTCATTGTTTCTTTGTTTGTTCAGGATATGGAGAATTCAGTTTGATTGATTCAAGTGCGTTTAAGTAGATTGAAGTTCAAGGGGGGAAAATGGTAAGGAAAAAGAAATCGTCTCATCAACTTCAAGCCGTCGAGAACTTCTATGCAGGTACCTGTTTATTTCTTCCTACGATATTCTCACACATTTTTTCTTCTTAGTTTTTAAATTCTTATTTCTTCCTATATTTATCGTTTCTTCTATCAAAATTTCTTTCGTAATACAGAGGGATTGCTGACTTTGGCTTGATTTTTTTACATAAATATAGTATTACTTTCATTTCAATTTCCGGAAGTTTCTGAAATTTTCACTTCGGGTTCCAATTTTTCTGCCATTGTTTATGGGAATTGCAATTGAACTGCTAAATTCATCTTTTGCACTCTCTTTTGAGAGCTGAGGACCATTGGTTTAAATAAATTAAGTATGGAATGTTATTATTCATGTTCTCTAAGGCTCAGTATCATGTGTAGCAGAGCAGAAGAATCCATCCCATATGGCATTGCAGGAGCTTGCTGCAGTCTTGGACTTGTCATTCAAGCAAGTCCATAGATGGTTTGTTGAAAAAAGGAGGAGGGACAAGAAGAAGCCTTTCCTCATTCAGGATTTGATGACACCAAACTATATTTTACAGAAGATTTTTCGCAAAGATGGTCCTCCCCTTGGTGTGGAGTTTGACTCTCTTCCTTGTAGGGCATTTCAGAGTTCTGAAGGTATGAATTCATGCTACTTTCAAGTCTGGAAACTTCTACCATTGTGTTTTATGTATTCTTTCTTCTTTATTCTCTTTTAATTTGTAGCACTTACATTGACTGTGTTACTTACACTCCTGAGATATTTTAGATTCTGGAAATTCTATTCTTGTGAGCCTGGAGAATCAAAGAGAAAGCAAAAGGAGAAAGGTACTGGGATGAAGTGCTAATTGACATAATCTTTCATATATTTTGAAAAACATTTTGTGTAGGACATTGTATATGAGGCTCTGAAAATGTATACTCTGCATTTACTTAGGTATCCACGCAGGGCATCTCATGTTCCCAGGATAACAAGAACAGTGCACCCGCAAAAAAACATGGTATGGGAAAAGGTCTGATGACTGTATGGCGGGTATTAAACCCCAATAGTGGCGATTTTCCGACAGGAATTCATTTTACTGAAAAAGAAGCAGTACCCCCTGTTACACAAAACCCAAAATCTCAGAGTCGAAAGCGACAACAACGGCAATTGGCTTCTGTTATAGTAAGTATAACTTGACTTATTTTCTTCCTGATAACTTTTTCTTGTATATTTTTTATAAAACTCTATAATAGCAATGAACTCTGAAATTCGAGCTATTTTGTGACTTTTGAACGACTTTGTGTTGTGTTTCCAGAAACAGAAAGTGTTGGAAAATAAATTGCATCATAAGAGGAAACCTTCTATGAAACGGACTGAGGTGATGAGTATTTTGATGCTAGATAATTGCAGTTCAGTTTTCTGTTGCTGTAATACTTACTGGCCCGTGATCTGCAGGTGGAATCTAAGAGGAATGATCTCCAAAAACAGCCTCGCGAGGGAAAATGTGAACTTGCTTTGGAAGGAATGGTATCTCGGGACCGCATGAACCGATTTGCAACCCTATTGGATGATGAAGAGCTGGAGCTGAGAGAGTTACAAGCTGGAACTAATCCATTTACATGCTCTGATCATTGTTCAACCAATATAATTCATGGTTGTTCCCTTTGCAAAGGTTGTTTGATCCTGTCCTTTGCAACTTATCACCATCCTTTCTCTAATTTATTTGTGTACGACATGTATTAAAATTCTTTTTGCCACAAATTTGCAATTTTCTAGATTTGCTGCCTAAATTTCCTCCAAATTCTGTTAAGATGAAGCTACCATTCACCAATCAGCCTTGGGAGTCATTTCCAGAGACTGTGAAGAAACTATTTAAGGTGCTTAGTATATGACTAATCTCAGGGTATATTGCAATGTGCCTTTGTGCATTATAGACAATCATCCTAACTTCATGTTCTCTTTTAAGTTGGATTTTCTACAGAATTCTTACTAAATTTGTGCTGAACTTTTGATTTGCAGGTTTTCCACTTTCTTTATACTTATTCTGTTACAATTGATATTTGCCACTTCACTCTTGATGAGTTTGCTCAAGCCTTCCATGATAAGGTTAATTCTGAGATTCCATATCTGCTAAACTCGTATTTTGGATGTTATTCTCTTTTTTTTAGCTTCTCTTGTCAGTAATGGATTTTATATTTGCAACTGCTATTCCTTTCAGGATTCTTCTTTACTTGGGAAAATTCATGTGGCCCTTCTGAACCTTCTTTTCACTGACATTGAAACAGAAATTAGTAGCGGATTGCTTCCTCATTCAAGTACATCGTGCAGGTTCCTTGCTCTTCTTCATACGGTGAGTATATCTACTTCTGTAACTGTGAGTACATGTGAGGGAAGTCTATTTATGCTCTTCATGTTGGAGTTCTGGGATTTACCTTGATATTTGTTTGTTAATGAGTGGAAGTTACTTCTTTAGACCAAATGGCACTGCATGTTCAACATTTTACTTCGAATCACTTCTTTAACAATCATCTACTTTGGTTTAAAATGATATTGATCTTTCATAAAAGGAAATTACCCGAGTGAGTTTTATATCTTCTTTTTGGGGTTTATTAGGAAATTACAGAAGTTAAATTCTGATGTATGATCGTGATATATTACTGTTGCAGGCTGAAGATCAGGAATTTATTGTGGATTTTTGGAAAAGGTCCCTCAATCCTCTGACATGGACAGATATATTGCATCAAGTTTTAGTTGCTTCTGGTTTTGGTTCACAGCATGGTGCATTTCGCAAGGAAGCCCCTAGCAAGGTAGGATTTATTTGGTTGCAGGCTGCAGCATATGGTTTTGATTAACTCTTGCCTTTCTTCAAATTATAATGTCTTTGAGGGTTTATTTCCACTGCTGTTAGCTTTTCTGCTTAACATTTTTATATTAATTTATGTGAAGTATAACTTGTGAGAAGGATCTAACCTCTTTCTTTCTTTCTTTCTTTCTTTTCTTTCTAGGAGATGAGCCTCATGGTTAAATATGGCCTTCATCCTCAAACATTAAAAGGTGAATTGTTTGCGGTCTTGTCAGAGACAGGAAATAATGGATGGAGAGTTGCTGACCTAGCCAAGTCACCAAAGGCAAGTTACTGAAAAGTCATTCCCACTTGACTATTTTGTTATTATCTTGTTCCATTGATACAGAATGCTTGTTAAAATTTCACTTATTTGTGGATTTTTATTTTGTTTTGAAGATTGTTGAATTAAATTTAGCTAGCTCGTCTGAGGAATTGGAACTTCGAATAAGCTTTACTCTTTCAAGTGATATTACTTTATTTGAGAAGATTGGGCCATCTGCTTATCGTCTGCGCATTAGTACTCTTTCGAAGGCTGATGATGAATATCAATCTGATACCGAGGGCTCTGGAAGTGTTCATAACGGCTTAAAGGATAGTGGAATATGCAGCAGTAGCGATTCTGAGTGTGATTCAGAGAATTTCAGTTCAAAAAAACATGAGATTATTTGTGGTCGTAGAAAAAAAAGTAACATCTTGACAGTCCACAATGAAATTGATGAGAGCCATCCAGGAGAAGTGTGGTTGCTAGGACTTGTGGAGGGTGAATATTCAGATTTAAGCATTGATGAAAAGTTAAATGCTTTAGCGGCTCTGATAGATCTCCTTGGTGCTGGTTCCAGCATCAGAATGGAGGTAATACCAAACTCATTTATTATTGTAATATGAGAATCAACTTGTTTCTTGTGTTTCTTAGTTATGTTTTGAATATTTAATCTGCAGCGAACTAAAAATTACTAAGAACTCACAAGGGAATGACTTAGTTCCACTAAAGTATGTGTTTAACTATATAAAAAGTGCATATGTATCAGTTATCGAGCATTGTGGAGTGTGGATCTATGTCTTCTTTTCTTTATTTTTATTCTCATTAATTTTGATACTGCTTAACTATAGCAACTCTAGATCTTTTGTAAGTGTTTTATTCTGTCCTCCAGAGATAATCTATTGCTTGCTCTATCATGTAGTGTAGACAATTCTGAATTTTCTATCTTGTGATTGATGCTTCTGTTCACTTCTTTTATATACATCATTTCAGGATACAAGATCCCCTGTTGAGTCTGCCCCTAGCACTCTTCACCACAGATCTGGAGGAAAAATCAAGAGATCATCGTCGAAGAAACATAATCTCCCCAGACCATCCTGGATCCACGACGGACAATTGAATGGCACAAATCAAGTGTATGAATCATCTACAACTTTGCCAATTGATTCTTCTGCGTCAATACAGAAGTTAAGTGAAAAGTCCTTTGGTAAAAAGAAAGATTCACCAGAATCAGTATTAGGGATCAATCCACATCCAATGCAATCTGTCTTTTTGGGCTCTGATCGTCGGTATAACAGATATTGGCTTTTCTTAGGCCCTTGTGATTTACATGATCCTGGACACAGGAGAGTTTATTTTGAATCTTCTGAAGATGGTCATTGGGAGGTGATTGACACGGAAGAGGTATCCTTAGCTTTTGTTTCAAAAGATACTGGAATGGTCTGTTGTTTTATCGTGGAATTGTGTTTGTTTGTAACATGAATTATTCTTTCAGGCTCTTTGATATATATTTTTTAATCTTTACTAATTTATTGTGCATGATCACCAAGTGCAGGCTTTGCATGCTTTGTTGTCAGTTCTGGATGACAGAGGTACACGTGAGGCTTTCCTTATTGAATCTTTGGAGAAGAGGGAAGCCTTTCTCTGTCAAGAGATTGCTACTAGTATCAGAAATGATGCTGAAAACAGAAAATTGACGCGGTCAGATCAATCCAAGTCAGAAATAGTTCGAGAAAACAGTACTTCTCCAGTTTCTGATGTAGACAACAATCTGAGCCTAAATGATATCACAAATGATTCTTCTCGTCGTGGTGCAATTGTTCTTGAATCAGGGAAGAGAGAAGAAGAGGAAAACCGTAAATGGATACGTCTTCAAGAATTTGACTCGTGGATATGGAATTACTTCTACTGTAATCTTAATTCTGTGAAACACTGCAAAAGATCTTATTTTGATTCTCTAACAAGATGTGAAACTTGCCATGATTTGTACTGGAGAGATGAGAGGCACTGTAGAATTTGCCATATGACATTTGAACTAGATTTTGATCTTGAAGAAAGATATGCTGTCCATTCAGCCTCATGTAGAAACAAGGGAGACGACAATATGTTTCAAAAACACAAGGTTCTATCATCACAGCTGCAAGCACTGAAGGCTGCAATTCATGCTATTGAGGTGCCCTCTCATTTTTTACTGTCTCAGTATTTTTTTTCTTTGATGTATGTAAGCTGGCTGTCTTTTTGTATCCCTCTGCACCTTTGTTACTATAGTGAAACATGAAGTTCAGGAACAAATTACAGTATTACACTGACATAAGTCTATATAAGGTGCCGATGATTTGATCAGACGGTAACATACTGATTTATTGGTGAACGGGTTGGTATTTTTCTCACTTGGAATTATAATTAGGATGGGTGAGGGCAACTTAAATGGCTGGTCGAGTCCATTTTCGTTTCTTCCAAACAATGACAACTATTTCTTCTGGTCAATGAGATTTAGTTTCATCTACCCTGATACACATACATACAATACTTTCTAATTTGCTATTTAAATTCACTGGTTTATCTCTGACTTCACATGCAGTCAGCCATGCCAGAGGATGCTTTGCTGGGTGCTTGGATGAAGTCTGCTCATAAGTTATGGGTCAAAAGGCTCAGACGCACATCATCTTTAGCTGAACTTTTACAGGTTCATTTTTCACTTATTCAGATTTTTATTAGTCATTTTTCTCGAAATAACATCAACATGATTGATTCTCTAACATTTTCTCTTATGATGTGGTCAGTGCGGAAGGATGTGGTTAATTTTTCTGATGCATCTGCTGATTTTACTGTTATAGGTTATTGCTGATTTTGTTGCAGCAATTAATAAGGACTGGTTGTGTCAATGCAATGTTGCTCATGGTTCCAATATATCTCTGGAGGAAATTATTGCTCACTTTCCAACCATGTCTCAAACATCATCAGCACTTGCTCTGTGGTTGGTGAAATTGGATGATTTCCTTTCTCCTTTTTTGGAGAGGAATCAAATTGTAAACCAAGTGGATACCAGAACAAAAAGTGCAGGTATTCTACTATCACCAAAAGCATATTCTAGTTGTTGTTAAAAATATATTTATGCTTTAACACATATTTTGATTTTAATTTTTCTTTGAAATTTAGTCGATTGTGAATTTGAAACTATATGATAAATCATGAAATTGTGATTAATGCTGATATAACTTTATTGATGTGATTGTGAATAGCATTTTCACATCTTCAATGCAAGTTAAGCTCACTTTCACATTGTGGAGTTTATTTAGTCAGTGTCATTAGCCAAGTTTGTAAATATGAGTCAAATAAATGGATTTAGAGAGCACATACGGTGTTGATTTTCACCCCTATGAATGACCATTCTTGATTTGTTGCTGTAAGGGCTTTTGCAACTGTTATAGACGATTGCTTGTCCTGCAATGGCTGAGTTCCATTGCCTTAAGTTAGGAAGGGTAAGAAGAAAAAAGACATTAATGAGTAGAGGATCAAAAGTGAATTTGAATGTGGAAGTTAATTGCTGTTATGATTATGAACACGAGTTTGAGATCTTGCTATAGGACCCTGTATACCTGACTATCTCTTTAAGTCAGGTTTTTTTGGTGTTCATGTGCCCTTACCTTAAAAGTTTGAGCATATTACGAAAGAACTACGATCTCTGGAGCTTATTATGAGATAATAATGATCTCTTGAGGTAAAATCATATTTCAATTGATAACTTTTTTTATTAATATCTCCCCTTATATATTAAAAAGAAAAATCAAATTCTAGAAAGAACTGTTCACCACAGAATTAAAATGAATAGGAATAAGGCATCTAATATTTATTATGAGAGCCACAAAAATAAATAAGAATAGAATTTGAGGAATAAACTAACTTACGTAATATTAAGCCTGACTGAATATACTAAAACTAATCAGGACTCTAGGATTGACTATAAAAGAAATAGCATAATGATACTATACAGGACTCTTAAACTGGCTGTTTAACAATTACACGGAACCATTTCGGACTTGTAGATTGTCTATTAAAAATCATATAACAAGAATGTGGACTCTTAAGTAGCTAGTAGAGAAACAACAGAATTTTAATTAGGATCCTAATAGTCCTTTTTCCAACAGTTTTGCGGTCTGTAATTGTTACAATTTGCAAGTAAATGAAGAAGTGGTATTGTGTTTGTGTAGACAATTTATTTGACTTTCTGCCACTTATTTCCAATTTTCGTACAACACTGAGCAAAGCCCTAGACCATGACCCTGAAAGCTTTATTTTTTTTTTAATAAAACTGTATTCTGAAAAATAATCACTAGAATTTATCTTACACTAGGATGCAGGACAAGCTTATGGTATTTAGAATTTGTGCAATTTTTGCATTGTAACTTTGGCAGTTAGTAATTGGTGTATATGAGTTTGACTTCTCTGTAGACAACTTCTGAAATTGCAATGGAAAATATCTATTGTAAATTGCATTAATCCACTCAGTGTTTCTTGCATGTAGGAGTATAATTTGCACAAATGCACAGTTAACCGAACCCTGTTTATTTTTTTCATTAACTTCTCATATTGTCAGTGTTGAATTTCGTTTATGTTTTTATAATGGATTTGCAAAAATTCCTCCAATTGGACTTCCATGTCAAGATGTGGATTACATATAACATTTGTTTTGCTTTGTTTCGATTCATCGCTTTAATAATATGGATGTAAGAGTCGAATCTAATTTTAGCAGGACACTATTAAGAAATTCTCCTGATTTGCTTGCTACTAATTTTTACAACCAGTTGGAATGGTTTACATCTAAGTATGTACTTACCTAGTAGGCTGAGAAATTGAGAATTGCCATCATGTCTTACATTTTGGATATTCATTTCGTAATTGTCTTTGGCTTCAACTGTTGCAGATATAATGCAATAACGTGAAGTCTAGTTGCCGTCAGCAGTTGATATTTGCATCTGGGAAGCAAAGATATTTTGGTCGTTATTCGAAGAAAGGAAATTAAATGGATGATGGCAAACACATAAATGCTTGTATAGAGTAGAGCTTGGACAGTCAAAACTTCTTTCAACTGTTGGGCTGTCCTGTGAACTATATGTGTACAGCATCAAATAGACATGCAGAGCACCAAAGTTTCAGATTTTGGTACATATTTTTTTATCCAAGTCCTTTTATTAGTACTAGAATAAAGATCATTATGCTATTTTGACAAACATGGATTTTGAAGTGGTTCAGATGAAGGAAAACGGTACCTTTTTCGCTCTATGGTATTGGAGGAGTTAAATTTTGTCAGCCCAGAGTTTGTTGAAAATAAAATGTTGTCAATGTATATTGTCAAAAACACACGTGCTCAAATATCATACAAGGCTAGTTTTTTCTCAGCTCATTCATTATGTTGATTTTGTTATAACACAAGTTCTCCTCTCTATTGACAATAATCAGTGACAATCAGCCATATCTTCTTTTACAATAGAAGACAATTTCTATCAACAATTTTACATGTGAAAAGTATATGTATAAATAAACAGGAAGTTTTTTACTGCAACAAAACTAGCAGTGGTTTGCACGTTTACCTTCTGCCGTTTAATTATATTGTATTTTCTTCGTAAGATTTATAAAGTGGCTGCACCATATAATACACCATATGAATTGATCATAAGACCATGTTCTTTTCAGTTTAAGTTGATTTATGGTCCATTTCAATCAGTTCATGAAAGCTATAAATTACATTGTATTTAATTCGATTTATTTTGGTTGAAAATTACTTAGCCTAACTTGGGTTTGATATAAGGTGCGCCTAATTTCAGTTTTTTGCAAGTTTGGTAGGACAATTGTAAATATTTAGGATAGGTTGAAGGGCGTGTATAATACATACAACCAAAGAAAAATGTTGAAATTAACAGTTATATTCTTCTTTTTTGTACTAATTCAAAGCTTGAGGACAAAACTTGAATTCTTTTAAAGAACTGCATATTATTTTCTTTAACTTCAAGTATACCAACTATGTTGGTTGTTTATTTGTGCTTTGGGATGAGTTGTTTTCTTTGCTAGCTAGTTTCGCCTCATCTATTAACAGTTCTATTAAGTTGTGTCATCTCGCCTTCAGATCTTTACATTGCAAAAAAAAAACTTTTTCTGCTTACCTAACAAAGAAAATATGAAAACAATAAGTTTGTTACTTTTCTTAATAAAAATTTCACTTCCAGTTGAATATCCACTTTATGCAATCCACAATAATAATTAACCACCGGTGCAAAGGGGGCTTTCTGCTCTAGTATGACACAAACTCGTCAAAGTAAAACAAATAAGCACAATGGCGCACATATATTTCTAAGTAAACTACAATACTTGAGATCAATCCTTGCGAAACTTCACTGTCTCATATACTGCTGAAAAATCCAAGTCCCCCAGTCCCATACTTCTCGCCTTCTTGAATGCCTGCCATTTAAAATGTACCAAAAGTTTAAGTTCATATAACACAAGTCTCAACAAATTAAGGATCTTTGAATTTTTATTCTTCATTTCTGTTTTTCCTATAAAAACATAAGGATGTCACTACATCAATCTTTTCAACATAAATGAGTGGAATAACATAAATCATCAGATAGCCCACGAACCAACCAGTAACTATCCATTCAAGTAAAGTGCATCTTATTTGTAAACATACTTATCAAAGATCATGGCTATCAACTTTTCGAGTTTACAGCACCATTCTAACTCAAATTCCTGTCGAATAAAACATTAATGTGCTTTTATAGCTCGGAAAAAGGCAAGTATGATTAGAGAAAGAGTAGAACCTCATTGGCTGCTGCTGCTACAGGCATTGATACTGCATTTTCATCCCCTAGGGCTAGGGCCAGCCTCATGTCCTTTTGCTGATGTTTAAGAGGAAATGCAGGGGAGTGATTGCTTTTTAGCATACCTGGTCCTTTCCCTCTAAACATAGGGTTCGCAATTCCCCCAAGATCCTGACAAGAAATGAGAGCAAATTAGGATGCTAGCACAAGGACAAGTGTTAGTGGTTAAGAATGCAAGATTTGAGAATCACAACTCATGCAATGAGAGTTCGAGTTGGATGTTTGTCGAAAGGTGTTTGGAGACAAGTGCTTCATCAAGGTTCGATGATGGGAGAGTACATCATCATCCAAAGCAATAAGATAGATTTGAATCAAGAGGGAGTGTTAAAAATTGATTTCAAGATCAATAAGGTTAGCTTTTATGATTTAATTAGGTTGTTTAGATTAGATAGAAACAGATTAGAGTTTTAATTTGAATTGATATTTTATCATATTGTTATTTTGTAAGCCTATAAAAAGGCATTAAGTTTCATAATAAAGTGTGCCCAATGAACTCATGAAACGCAAGATTGAGTTCAGCAAAGAAAAAGCCAACACAAACTGCGTTTTATTCCCATGTTTTCAGCAAATCACAATTTAGGTCATTCCCAAAAGTTGCTCATGTCTTACCAATACATCAAGAAGATTGGAAGGGTTCAGTCCACTCCTTTCTGCTAGTACCAGTCCCTCAGAAAATGCATTCATCATACTGCAAGGTCAAGAAACCATAATAAATATCCAATATTAACTTCCTTAGGTACGATGTGAAACTTTGGTATATTAGCTAACGATATTCAGATTCTTTATTAGTTTACACGAACATTTTTTTAGTAGATACACATCAGTTATTGATTATGAACAACAAAAAATAGCAGTCAACGGAAATAGCATGCAAGCAGCCATAAAACTTTAAGTCTAGCGGAAGCACGGAAACTCCTGAACACTAACGTTTCCCCGTTTCCGTTTCCGTTTCCGTTTCCGTTTCCACCTCAGAAACCTGGATTTACGTTAAATTTTGCATTTCTAGTCAGCGTTTCCATGAAACGGAAACGTTTCCATTTCCGTTTCTGCGCTACACTAGAAGTATAAGAACTAAAAAGCTAGAGTATTATTCTGATTATTTCTTTTATTCATTAACATCAAAGATAAATCACTCATTGAAATATTTTACCCAAGTGCAACTGCATAATAATTACACAAAAAGGGAGAATCCTTTGATGTGACAAGTGTTTCTAGAATATGTACATTAGATCCCTTCTACATACACCTAAAGTACAAAACTAGCAATATGCAAAATATAGCAGATCAGCATAAGTCACCTATTACCTTCCCATTATCATGTTGACCACAAGTTTCATTTTAGCTCCATTTCCAATATCCCCCAAGAAGAAAGATTTTTTTCCCATGACTTCGAAAGCTGGAATTGCTGCCTCGTATAATCCCTACAATAAAGCAAGATATTGATTAAGCATAAACAGGGTGAAAATACATTTTTGTTTGTAACTTCTGTTTGACAGCATAATGTAGGAGAAGACTGCATTAATAGAATTATAGTAGCAGCATTTTGAAAATCAATTCTCAAGCGTACTCACCTTATAATGAGAGTGACAAGATAATATAAGTACTCAATCCCTATTTTTTATTTGGACTAGCTAAGACACGACATGCATATACCATGCCAGACCAAATGGTCATCTAACAAAATGTGTAAGAGGAATTGCATTATTTAAGTAACTAGGGGTTAATTGTAAAGCACTAAGCAGGTAGGATACAAAAAGATACCAAGTTTATTAAAATGTTTACATTCATGTATTTGAAAAGCACCAAAATATGTCCACTGCATTACAGTAACCATGTACTTCTAGTGTGATGCTATATGTTAGAAACAATGCAATCAGCCTAAATAGAGAATAAAGCAAAGAGCTAGCAAACATGTAAGAAAGAGAGGCCATTATCGCATTAATGTTTCAAAAGTGCAACTCAAATACCTAATATCAAGAAGGAGAGTTGAAACATTAAACAATTTCTTGATTTACCTTATCCCCAGCAGCAAGGATGACCAGTTGCCCAGCTTCGGCAGGTTGTTTGCTACCTGAAACAGGAGCTTCTAGAAAGGAAGCACCCTTTGCAGTAATTTCCTGTAGACATGAAAGCATAGTTGTTAAAGGCGCAAGGGGGCCAAGCATGCCCAAAGGCAAGGGGCGCGCCAGTGATTCATTTTGGCACAAAAATATAAAATATAATATGTTGGAGTCCTTATAAAATTTTATTAAACTTTTAAACTTTTTTCAAATAAGGTATTAGCATGTAACCGAGAATTTATAAGATTTTTCAATGGTTTCAGTTTTATTTCGAAAATTAAACATTAATTGTGGCACCAAAGTAAAAAAATTAGGAAAGAAATTTGATTTCTGAGGAAAAAAATCATTATTTCCCACCCACAAATAATTAGAAAAATCACATTCCATATCTAATTTTACCCATCATCTACCTATCTTGCTCACATCAGAGAAAAAAACCCCCCCGACTATTTTGCTTGTGCTAGAGGCACGCCCGTGTTATGCCACCTGGCATGGGGTGTGACCATCACTGGCCTCAGGCGTGATGCGTGACTTTTAACAACTACGCATGAATGACTAATCAACAAAGGCATCTGCGCTAAAACAAAACAAACTACCTTTGTTCACTGGCTAGTGTTCGCCAGCGGACAAAAGATCAGTGATGAAAACAGATATAGCAGAACTGCCTTTCTGTCCACTGGCTAAAATTCCACACCAACTGAACATTCTCCAAAAACATGAATCAAAATTATTAATGTAATTTGTACTATCGAAAACTACAATAATAATAGCAAATGTGGTCCTTAATTAACGTCACTTAAAGTCTTCTCAGGCTCCACAAAATCATGCTTACAGACTAAACCTATAACCATACAAAAACTAAAAATAAGGCAGTAGTAAAATTAGAATAAGCATTTAACAAATAGCAACGAATACAAACCACACTGATATTCGTAGATGTTTCAGGATCAACAGTTGACATGTCGATGTAACCTTTTCCACCACAGATTACTTCAAGAACTCCATCTTTATCAAATACAACCTGTAGAATCATCGATTTTAGCGATGAAATAATGATCTACAATCTACATAGCGCCTATAAGTTTGTTTTTTCAAAATGTAACAGAAAACGTCACCGGAAGAGAGGATTGGGTCAATAATACGAACCGAACGAGCGGCAGCGGGATCAGAAAGCATAGCAATGGTAATTTGACATTTCTTGACCACAGCTGCGGGAGTTTCTCCAATGGAAGCCCCTAATGCCACCAGTTCATCACACTACAAGTAACTCGGATCAATGTTATGAGCTAAAATAACAACGAAATGAAACTAAACTGAACGAAAAAACAATTAACAGGAGGAGGAAGAAGAAGAAGAAGTTACCTTAGAAAGCGTCCTGTTCCAAACAGTGACCTTAAATCCGGCTTTAATTAAATTAGTGGACATGGCCTTTCCCATTATCCCAAGCCCCAAAAACCCTACCTCCATTTTTGTTTTCTGAAATTCACCTCTGCAAATAATCTCCCCCCTACTATCACACCACTATTTTATATAATCTGTCTATGTATTATTTATCACGATATTTTTGTTTTTTTATAGACGGTATTTTTCATTTAAAATCATCCCAAGAATGGAATATTTTTGTCCTTTTTATGGCTATTTTTGTCCTTCCTTTTGGCAATTAAAGTTTTTAGTTGCATTGACATTAGCTCATTTCACAACGTTGATCTACAATATTTGTTTGATGCTGAAAATGGAGATTGTGTTACTGTAACTCGCTTCAAGATCAATGATAAAGATGATTTATCATTTATACAAGAAAAATGTTTTGCATTCAGTGATTTTTAGAATTGTTTTTAAATTTCTTACATCAAGTTCAAAAGAAAATTTTCACATCAATTCTATAATTAAGATTGCAAATGAGTCTAGCCTAAATTTTCCGAACTCAAGTTTTGTTCGTTAAATTTTTTACAAGTTCGAGATTGGTTCAAAATAAGTTGAGTTTATTTTGAATTTTGTATCAAGTGAGTTGGTAATGAGTTCAAGATGAGTTTTGAGAATGTTTACGCACTTGAGTTGCGTAATTCATCACTCAAACTTGACTTGTTTATGATTATCTTAACTAGATGAATTTAAACAAGGTTTTACCCAACGAACGGGGACCTCAGAACAAGCTCCTTTTTTTGCTATCAAATTTTTTTTATGAAAAATTTACTGTCCTTAGTATGATCAATTAACTAAATAATAAAGGCCTAATACATCAAAACCTCCCTGAAGTTGGCTCAGAAAACCCAATACCAGCCTCAACTTTTAAAAAGACCATTTACCCCCTTAACTTGGTAAAAAGGACCAGTTACCCCCCTAAACTTGGCAAAAATGCACCAGTTAGCCCCCTCAATGCCACGTGTTAGAATCTGGTTGGTTTGACTTTTCAAAGATGTCATTTTTCTTTCTTTAATCAGAAGTTGACACGTGGCATTGAAGGGACAAACTGATGTATTTTTGTCAAGTTAAGAGGGGTAACTGGTCCTTTTTGCCAAGTTGAGGGGGGTAAATGGTCCTTTTGAAAGTTGAGGGTGGCATCGGGTTTTCTGAACCAACTTCAGGGGGGTCTTGATGCATTTGGCTAATAATAAATATGAAACAAAATACCATCAATTTATAGGAATAAAATGTTTTGAAAAGTTTTTTTCTAAATAAAAATAACTGATGCAATTTATCAATCAATTTATCAATAAGGAAGAAACTTGTCATTATGACTTCCCAGGTTTCCTCTACTTCTGAAAATCCTTCACCTATACCTACTATAGTAAATACTACAGCTTCTACTAGCCATGATCCTTTCTCTCAACCTATGTCAGGATTAAACCTTCCCAACTTTACTTCACCTCTTTCCATACCACCATCATGTAGATCCTCTTTTACTTCCCGTATTGAAAATCTGATAGAATTTCAACTATTCCAGAAGATGCTCAAGTTTCAGCTACTTCTTTGCCAATTCTTAATCCTTATAGAGTTTATCGACGAAGCCAAACTCTTACATCTTCTGTTAGAAATCTTATTTCTACTAGAAGATCAGTAGCAAAAGAATTTATTCAAACTTCTAGAATGGATCAATGTCATCTTCAGGCCACTCCTCAAGAATAATATGTCACTATCCATATTGATCAGTCTCTTATTACTCAATGGAGAAGGCAAGGCTACACTCATCTCCATCTTGGAGCAGTACGAATTATACTTACTCTTCATGATCGGCATGGACTAGCTGCTTGCTCTAGAGTCAACCACTTGGACTCTCGATTCCTGAAGTATGAAAAAGCAGTTATTGGGACAGTTGTTAAGACACTCCATGCAGGAAGCATTGTTCTTACTTTCTTCCCAAATTACAACTTTTCTCTTCAAGACTCTCACTTACCAACCACGTTAAAGATCCAAGTCCAAATTACAGGAGCTGAACAGATCCCAACGGTAATATCTTCCACTTTACATCATCAAGTTGTGTACAGATTGAAAAATCATGCCATGGATCTCACCTCTCATGCTCACATTGCCAATGAAGCCTTGTTTGTTATAGCTCACAATGATGATGATCCAACCATTGTCCAGATTCTACTACAAATTCCAAGGGATGAGCTTGCTCGATTAATGCCTCTTGAATGGCTCAATAATTATGAGCAACTGCATCAATCAGCTCAACTGATTGAAACTCAAGAAGTTCAACAGTTTCACCAACGATCTGATGGCTTAATCAGAACCACTTTTTAGCCTCCAAGGAGATCTTTTCACCAAGTGATGGCACTCTCTTCGATTTCCAGACCAAGAGAGAAGAAGATTCCGATCCATAGTTTTTATTCTGATGGTTCATATTCTTATGTTGATAAGATTAATGGACACTTTATCTGGGATACTCTAGGCAGCGGAATGTGTGATTCTAACTGCACTTGTCACCTTGATACAGATGATGATTCTGATGAGGAGGAAAACAATTCTACAAGATCCAGTTCTCAATGTAGACCACATGGAAAAGTTTTCCAGAAAAAGCCAGATAAGCCTGATCGTCCATGGGTAGGCATTCATGATTGGGTTTTAGAAAAAGAAAGAAAAGAGTAGAAAAATTCTTCAAATCTTATTCTAAACCCTTGCCTATCTATAACAAAGCTCTTCAACAGATCTATTCTGATCCACCACCAACCTGTTCCTTTGAAACACCAATTCAAACTACACCTTTGGTTTCACCCTGTATGATGTTTAACTCACAAGATTTGACTAAGTTCCCCCTCTTTCAAAAACACAAATTCTTAAAACAAAGTTATCTCCACCCCTTATGTTACCTCGTAGGTAGTCACCCCAAGTGGTCAATTTGAAGAGCCCAAACCAGCCGAAGCGATTTTAAATTGGCATATTGATAATGCTAGAGTGCAAAACCAATACTTACATCAGATTGACAAGAAGCTGGATCATTTGACAACTACTCAAACTTCCACATCCAAAGAGATCAATACTCTTCATTCCTTCATTAAGGAATCCCACAGAAAAACTTCTAAAGAGATTGCTAAATTAGATCGTTCACTAAGATCTCTTATTGATAAAAAAGAGATTTGGAGCAGAGTTTAAGCAGAAAGAAGTTGAGATCCGTCACCTCCAGATTGAACTTTCAAAAATGGAGAATGATATTTCTAAGATAAGGATCCAACCACCTCCAAGCTCAGAAAAAACACCAAACCTTTTCCCATATTATCCTTCCACTTACCATAATCCATTTCCACCACCTACACAAAGCTTTCAACTTTTCAAGCCAATTTATGAAACCTTTGCCAACCTCCCAAAAACCACCAATTACACAAAAAACTTTACCCTCTACTACCCCTCCTAATACTGTACAAGACTATCCAAAAAATCCTGAAAAATAACCCATGCAATTTTCCCTTGACCAAATATCTTTCACCTCTTCTTCTACACCTTCAGAATGCTCATTCAATTCTGATGATCAACTTGCCGATATCTTAGAAATCCTCATGGCAGAACCAACAGAAGAAGAACCTCATGTTGATGTCTTTGACTCTGATGTTGAAGATATGGAAGATACTCATGCGGGTTATCATCCACAACATAACAAATTTACCGCTCCAGGATCAGGTCCTTGGTTTACTTTTGATAAACTTCCTCCACACAAATGGCAAGATGTTATTAATGAAATGGGAGCATGGATTGATGTTCAGATGATGAAACAAGGAGCCAATTTTCCTACAGTACTCCAAGAATTAGTCTCTAGATTCACAAGAACTCTCAGAGAATGGTACCAGAGTCTTGGAGATTACAGGTAGATTAGTTTTCTTCAAACAACTAATTCTGCTGCTGCTCTTGGTATTATTCACCAGAATTTCATTGGAGATTTCTCAATTTATGAAAGAAGGATTAGACAGGAGTACTTTGATATGAAATGTTGTTCTTTGAAGAAAAGTGATTTGGAGAAATATTATAAGAGAATATCTCAGCGATATTACATATTGAATGGTTACAATGATCCAAACCTTTGATATGTATATATTGCTTCTCTTTCTCTAGATTTACAACCTGAGATCAACAGGTTTATAGCCCAGACGAAGAGAAACATTTCAGATATTACTCTTGGCGAAATTCATCAGATTACTCTTGTTGCATTTGAGAGAATGTGCGAACAACACCCCTTCTTCACAGAGATTCTCCACAACAACAAACTCGCCAAACAAGTTTGCCAAAAATCTCATCTTGAGATTAAATGTCGGGATACGTGTCATTGCAAATCAAAGTCCTTTCATAAAGGATACAAAAAGAAGAAATTTTGATATGGTAAATCATACAAACGACGTCCCTATTAGAAGTTCAAATACTTCAAGAAGAAACACAATCGTGGGAAAAACAAAGGTTCCAACAGATGTTTTGCTTGTGGAAAGAAGGGTCATTTTGCAAAAAATTACCCCAATAAGCCAGCCAAAGCACAAAAGCTTATTTCTTTGTATAGCGTTGAAGAGGCGGAAGCAGACATAAAATCTTTGTATTCTGAGCAAAGTGAGCAGAATGAAGATAAAATCTTTACAGTTGAATGAGATTCATCTTCTGATACTTCATCATCAGAAGATACTGATAACAACATTCCTATTTATTCTCTACAAGATTGTAAGATTCAATCCAACAGAGATGTTACTGCATCTGATGAAGATATGATGCCACATGTTGAAATTTAAGTTCTACCTTCGAAGTATGCAAAGCCAATTCCTGTAATTGCATTCATTGATACGGGTTCATTTCAAATAATTATGAATCCAGACATTCTTCCTCTTGAAGATTGGGAAAAATACAAGACAAACTTCAAAGCTGCAAAAGGAGAGACATTTTCCACAAAATTAAGGTCAAAGAAGCTAATTGGAATACAGTTCTTTCCAAACTGTATAATTTGGACTAGAGTCCTTGAATCCTCATTCCCAGACAAGGATATCCTTATTAGCTTCAGAGATTACAAAAAGGCTAATGGGCTTAGAATTCTTCCTGATGGGCTGAGATTTAAACACTTCTTCAAACCCTTTACCCATACGCAAAAAATTTTTTCCCTTGTTGAAGTTTCAAGTGATTATCAACCCATAAAAGACCAAATTTTGAACTCATGTGCTGATTCTCACTCACAGTTTAAACACCCAAATCCTCTTTGGAAAAACCCTTCCTTTTTCATTAAATTACCTTTCAAACTAAATGAAGACATTAACCCAACCAAAGCCACTCATCCAGGAATGACACCCACAGACCTAAAACTAACCTAAGAAGAATGTTTTTAGTTGTTAGCCCAAGGCCTTATTGAACCCACTCAATCTTTGTGGGCTTGTCAAGCCTTTTATGTGGAAAAAAGGTCAGAGATTATTCAAGGAAACAAGAGGCTTATCATTGACTACAAACCTCTAAATCATTATCTCAGAGATGATAATTTCCTTTACCAAAGATGAGTTCTTTGTTTGTTCATCTCTATGATGCTAAGGTTTATTCCAAGTTTGATCTCAAAGCAGGATTTTGGCAACTTGGAATGCATCCTGAAGAAAGATACAAAATGACGTTCTGTATTTCTGTATTCCCACAGCATAGTATCAATGGAAAGTCATGCCTTTTGGATTAAAAATAGCCCCTTCACTCTTTCAAAAATCCATGATGAGAATATTCGAGCCTATCCTTTACAGTGCCTTGATATACATTGATGATATTCTTTTATTTTCAAAAGATATCAAATCACACCAAGATCTACTCCATCAGTTCCATGATCTTGTTAAAATATATGGAATCATGCTCTCTGAAAGGAAAAGCACTATTGGTGTCTCATCAATAGACTTTTTAGGCATGCACTTCAAAGAAGGACAATACACACCAGGTCCCCACATTGCTCAAGAATTATTGAAGTTTCCTAATGAAAACTTATATTTAAAGCAAATTCAACAGTTTCTTGGCACGGTCAACTTCCTCAGAAATTTTATCCCACATGTCTTGGTATACACTAGTCAATTATAAAAAATGACTAGAAAGAATCATCCTCCATGGGGCCCAGAACAAACTACAGATGTCCAACAACTGAAAAGATTGGCACAGTCTTTCCCACCCAAAAAGATTCCAGGAGAAGGAAGATGTATTTTACAGACAGATGCAAGTGATGAATATTGGGGAGCCGTACTGATAGAAATCCTTGATGGGACAGAGCACTATTGTGGTCATGCAAGCGGACAATTCAAAGAATCAGAAAAGCATTATCGCTCCACGATAAAAGAAGTCTTAGCTGTAAAGTATGAAATCTAAAAATTTGAGTTCCATCTTGTCTGCCACCACTTTACAGTAAGAATGGACAATTCAGCTTTTCCTAAGATTCTTGACTTCCAAAACAAATCAATTCCTACTGCACAAAAATGCTCAGGCTCAAGGATTGGTTCTCAAAGTATGATTTCATAGTTGAGCATATAAAAGGAGATAAGAACCTAATTCCAGATGTGCTTTCTAGACCACAAACAATCTCTTTAATCACATCCCAAGCAATTATCTCTCTGCTTTACATGGTTACCTCTACTTTCTCAGAAAATTTCTGGGTAACACCTTTATCCCCAACAAGGAAATTAAGTTTTCCTTCAGGCACTGATTTCAGCTCACTCCAACAAATCCAAGAATACGCAAAAAATAACATTTTTCACTACCTTGCCAAAACAATCCAACTAAGAAGGATACCAGACCAATCTCTCTATCTCAAAGACTTCCCATTCCTGTTACTTTGGACCCTTCATCCAAGAATTCAACTCTTTGAACGTGAACTTTGGTGCATATGGTTCTTTACAGTTCTTTATTCTATCGCTATTCAAGTTCTATTATTATCCCTGTATTATTATATCACAAACCCTGATCAAGTCAGTTCACTACTGTTCACTCTTCTAGACTGGTTTGCACCTATTTCTTAGTGGCAAAAAGAGTTAAAAAGACAAATCCAGTTTGAAGGCCTCTACAACCCAAAGATAGGACAATTCAAGACTGATCCCAAGCTCAGTATATTCATTCTTCACAGGCCATATTTTCAGAGAGATGAAAAAAGTTTTTGGACATAGCCACATGCATACCATTGGCAGAATCTTCCAGGACCAATCATGACACAAATTGAGAAAGATGAAATTCAAAGTTTTCTGCATTCCATTAATGGGTATTCTGATATGTGCACCTAGCTTTATTCCACTTCCATTTATCCTGTGGTTCCAGCAGTATCAACAGAATATAAAGCTCTCAAGCTAGCAGAATTCTGGTGGTATAAGCTAAAAGAAGAAGGAAATACTCAGGCAAACACCTCAAGCACCTTACAAGCAAATAAACAGACAATGGATTTAGATGGTCCAATGGATTACAGCTTGTTCTAAGATTCCCAAGATCCGAACTAGGAAGATTTTGAATCCTCTGAACCATTGTACAAAGATCCAAATCACCCTCTGACATTTATCACACCAAAATCACCTTGTGGGATTGATGACTTTAGTGATGGGTCTACATCAGATTTAGATTTGGATTCGCTGTCAATGCAGAATATGTCACCAAATCAAAATTCAAGATAACTTGGCAGCCCCATCACTTCAATTATGCTCCACTATGTATAATTATCTTGTCTTTTATGCTTTATTTTGTATGGTTGTAATCAAAAGGAAATATCATTCCTTATCTTGTAAGATATTTGTTGTATTCGGAAAGCTTCTCCTTATACTATAGAAGGAGACCCCCTCTCATTGTAGCATCCATAAAAAAAAATCAATAAAAACTTCCTAGTGTGTTTTATCAATGAATTTCTAAATCACCTTCTTCTCCCTTATTCTTAACTCTGATAATCTCGAAATGATTCCATTAATCTCCTCTTTGGAGACTGTTTGCATTTATTAAGCAACAAGTTCACCACAACTGCATCTTGTTTTGTCATATGTAGGCGTTGTGTTGATGCGCATTCGGAGTAAGTTTAATCTTGCATGGTGTCTCCAAAATTGTAACATTTGTCATCATAATTCATTAGCTTTAAAAATTTTAAATTGTTATCCCTGTCACCACTAGCATAAAAAATTGTAATTGTACCTTTCACGTATTTTTTATTTCTTGCTTTCAAAATCCATGAAAATTTATATTTTTGTATATTTTAAAAAAATCTCTAAAATTTTATATTGTAAGATAAGTGTTTGTGAACTATTTGAAATAAAGAAAGTGTGTACCAAAAATTATTACGGTGCATTTTATTTACAAAAATAACTAAATTTAACAGCTAAATAAAAATTTCAAGTTTAAGCTTTTGTCATTTTTAATTACAGTTCTCTTTAAGATAGTTTGTTTACTAGTATGATTTTTATAAAATTTTATTTATAAAATTACGTGCAATCCACTCCTCTTCCATACTTTTTTTAATTGAATATCTCAATTTGATTGATTTACTCATCAAAACAATAGTTCGAAATAGATCTATTTGTGAGTATCAATGGTCACATTAATTCGTAATGTATATGTTAGGATTGAGAAATGATTTTCTGAATTTCTTTAACCGAACCGAACCCATTAAAACGTGAAAAATCTCAAATTTCATGGGTTGCTCGACCATCATTATTTTATATATTAAAATGATAATAGATATGATGCAAAAAAGTTTAATTGTTGAATTCATATACCCAAAAGTGGGTTGGAATAGGTTTGGAATAATATTTCTTTTTCTTTCCCTATTGCTTTTTTGAAAATTTACATTTTCAAGTTTAAAATTTTTCTTTTGAACAATAGAGTTTGATTGTAAAAAAAAAACCTTAAAAAGAAACACCAAACATTAAGAAATATCTGTTCATTTTGGCCCTCTTTTTCAACGCAACCTTAATAGCTAACACGACAAACAAACAGTCCATGAAATTGAACATTGGCCTCATGACAACCACATTAATTGGATTTGATGAAATTTTGAATGGATCCAAAGGGTTTATTTTTATCCTCCTATGGTTCAGAACAAACAACGAAAGGCGTTTGAACTGTTTTGATTCACCAAAATTCATAAATAATGTTTCACCAGTAATAAGTCTTTCACACTTACAACATACAAGACAAACATGCACAAAGACGTATAAAATTACACCACATAAACAGAATAATCAATACGTTTTTCAACAACACAAAATAGCGGGTAACTCCTTGCCAAAGGCACCTGCACTCCCACCATAAGTCCAAAGATTCAGACGGTAGATTTCAATATGTGTAGTGATGCAGCACTGTCTGTTAATTATCAGAAACAGCGTTGACATTCCTCATTTGATGGCGCAGTTCGCTCAAGAAATCGATTTGTGAACCACCACTGGTTGATGGAGGCGCCATAAACTGAAATGCATAAAGCATTAGCAAATAATAGCGGTAGAATAAAGGCCAAGCCGAACATGAGCTCACCTGATGAGGTAACTTAGGGTGCCCCCATGCTGATGCAATGCTACTACAATACATAACAGGCCTTTCTGAATAATTCGAAAGCGGACATTAGTCATCTTATAAACAGGCAGGCTATTATGAATAATCTTGCCGTGTATACTTGCAAAACTCAATACATTTTCATTACTGTCATTCCTCAATCCCCACGTTGCCGAAAATGATTATAGGCTTTACCAAATGAATTACAATTAGGTATAGCCTTGAGCTTTTCGGTCTCTCACATATCCACCAGCAAAATGGGAGATTAGCGAAGACAATTTGAATTACATACCATAGCCATTGTAATAACGATATACAATCAATCAGCTCAAAAATTATAACAAGACTCAACATTCACAAAGCAATGTTCCTAAATCCATAACTTGGCTTGCAATTAAATATAATTTATATTGGAATCAAATTAAACACAAGAGATTAAAGCTCCTAGTATGCACCCAAAAATTATGATGATACTGGCTACATTGCACACGTCCATCTGAAGTAGAGTAAGTTTCTAACTGATCATCATGTCATAATTATTTAATCAGGTATTCCTTAACTTGAAGAATATAAAACAGAAAATACTAAGTATGAAGCAACTTTCACTTATAAAATTGTCTAAACCATTTTGTTCAAAGGTTGAGTACTTGCGGCTTGGCACATTAGTTTACTTAGAACTAGAAGAATAATCAACTCCAGACTTCCATTTCGTGATATTTTTGCAGAAACTATGTAACATTATACATGACCAACCCATTCAGAGATCAATATGAACTTTTCATATAAAAGTAAACGAGCAGCAAAATATTAAGGCAATAGTACTACTTTTGCATAAGATCTCAGTTCTCAATGGAAATGCTCGTACAATTACATTATCAGTAACACTTCCACATGAAAACAGAATAAATTTCCCTGTATTTCACTCACCAGATAGATCTACGGATGTATCATTGTACTTGTGCATTGCCAATGCCCAGCCTGAACTTGAAATAATAAAACATGGAGGTAAATGAGCAACATTACATCATGCAAAAGTGCAATAAAAAAATCAAGCTGCATAATCTATCTTATCCACCTTTCATTTTCAACTCAAAAAACAACTCAAGCATTATCCTATCTCCTCAAATTAGAGTAAACACAAACAAAAACTGGTAGTTTCTTTCTGCATTCATGGTAGTCGAATTCTATAACTTCCTTTACGCATAAAACAAGCAAAGACCTCATTAAGTCAAATTACAAGATCATTTCATAATACAACTATCTAAAGAATCAGGAGTCGGGCATATTTCAACCCAAAAAATTTAGAAGGTCAGAGTTCAGCTAAACAAGGGTTGATCCGAGTGATAGTGAGTTGGAACCTTGCTTGACAGGTTCTTTGTTCAATTCCCACTGACAAAATTTAGCCTTTTCTGGTAGCCAATCTATTCCATTGTACACCCTCATTGGAAGTTGTAGTCTGCCCTAGCATCAGATACAGGTAGGCTTACCCTCATGTAAACTTTATAGATACCAAAAAAAGGTCAAAGTTCATGACTCATGAGTAACATTTTAAATGGTGGTTACTTGTTTTCATCCATCTAAAGACCAAATCACAAGTTATAGAACAATGACACTATTCACAGGCATTGGAAATTAATTAAAATTGATCCGCAAAACTTCTTTCCATGTATTTTTTAGAAAAGAAGTAAAATGTTTAATGCTCTGTAAGACTAAGACTCACAGATGCAAGTAATTGAAGATTATTTTGCACTGCTGATTCGAATCAAGTCCAATATGTCTCTTCGGGCGTGTTTGGAACCCTTCATTTTGAGGGAATTCAATTCATTTCATTTTCTATACAAAGTTTGTAAAATTTGTCTACAAAATGAAATGGAATTCTCTTAAAATTGATGTTTCCAAACACACCCTTCATGACCATTTCATTCTTATTGTTCTACAGACTGATAACCATAAAGGCATAAACATATCACCATATAGTTGGTAAAAAGCCTTATTACTTAAAACAATTTTTTAAAACAGCTGCACTATGTACTTACGATCATTCAAAAGTTGGGCAGCTTCACTTTGACAACAACCCTGCAAAGCTATTAAGCCTGAACAATAGTTCTCACCCAATAGATTGCTGCTCCCTACATCAACATGATCTGCAACAGGAATGTTTCTTGAAGGAGCAAGCTGTTGACTCTTCTCTGCACCATTTGCATACAGACTGTTACTTCAATCATATCGGTCTGTGATACATTTTAAAGAAATAGAAGGTAGACAAATGTAAAGAACTTTTCAATAGGTTCATGCAGCTGACAGCGTAACATAGAGAACCTCACCCTCCAGGCTGAAAAACTGTTGACAAACTTATTATGCCTCCCGAAATATTTAAGTGAATTGAGCCATAGGCAGTAAAGTTTTCACATAATCACAAAACGGATTAACAAGATGAATTATGCCATGCAACAATCAGTCCAAAGATCTAACAACAAACATCCATATTTCAGAATGGTGTTGCTCCAAAACTCTATATGAAACTGCAAACACATAGAGAGGTGATAATTTCGTTATTCTAGCGGTACAGTATGCAAATGCTTCTCCCTCGAGTATTCTCAATGGATTCTACAACTTTTTTTCAAAACAGATTATGTCTGAAGCTAGCATGAAGTACCTCCGAGTCATTAGAAAAATCTAACAACTCTCAGGTCATAAATTCATAACTTCAAAGAAAAATCCGGTATCATGCCATCAAGATACATATAGCAGTGCAGGAGATGGAGAACCCAAGCCTTCTAACTACATATTTATGGAGAGAAAAAAGAACAAACAATTATGATGTTTAGTTAGAGTAACCTTCAATGATATCTTTTTATAAACATATTCTTGCATTGCACCTTTGATATATTATAATCACCTGTCTTCATATTGATTAACAAGAATCACAATAAATAAAAAAAAGTGAGTCTCACAATTCCAAAATTAACCATGTCCATTGATCTATACTTGGCTAGATCTCTACTGAATAATATATTATTTGTCTTTTTCTTCCAAGAAATTCCCTAAAATCCATAAACACTATGATAGGAGTCAGAAGTATAAGACACGTCCAACCATGTGGTCATTTGTATGAATTTGTAAGGTGTAAAATAGCAACCCTTTTTGGGTATCAGGCTAATGTATCAGCCAAGAGCTTCAATAGCAGGTAAAAAAAAGTTAGAAACAGGATCTAATCCGTCGATTTTGCGACTTGTGCCTATGCCCTTTTCCAGGCCTCATTTTATCGCTTTCCAATCTAAACATTCCTCAAAAATCTGAAAGTTTCTAATGTCAGCTCAGCTTTCCTTGATAACGACATAAAAAGGATGCAAAAAGAATTTTTTAAGTCATTAAAGAAGTAAGCCATATTGCTCAAGTTGGTCAATAACCTCACTGAATTTTAATTTGTAAAAAGAGCCCTCAAGGTTCTAGGAAAGTAGCACTTAGCTTCATGAAGCATAACCGTCTTGCCTACCACCGAATGTAATAATACTGAACAGTGTCATAATGCATTAAGCACTCTCAAAGATCTTACAAAAATCTATTTTCTCATTTCATTATACAATAATTCCATTGGTCTGAGGTATTTGGTTCATTTCTTCATTTTTGCCTAGGCACAAAGGTGCACGCCTGATGAATTGTGCCTCGCCTGACCCTACGGCAGGGCTGGCCCTTGTATTTCAAGCGCCTTGAGCCCGAGGCACGTAACAACTATGTTACTCCCTCAACCAGATACCAAAACCAGAAGTATGACCAGATGAGCCTTTTTTAAAAAAAATTCTACTGTGGTGTTCTAAAACCGTACTCACAAGTTTCATCAATTTTGGGAACAACGACTATGGTAGATAACACAAACTCCTAAATTACAATTAATAAAAATGCAAGTTCAACTCAATGTAACCGCAATTTTTATCTAGTTTGATCCAAATCTAAGGTCTCGAATCTACTATATAACAATCATAAAACTACAACTAAAATGTTAGAACAGTATATTGATCACTAATGGAGCGACCCTACTGGTTCTAATGCGGACAGTCGGCGCTGGAACAATTGAGATTTCATACAACAAAAACAGCTTCCAGCAATACTTTGGATCTAAGCCCTAACTTAAACGATTTAATAAAGAAACGTACTAATCTCAAAAAATGAAAATAAAATCATGAAAACAGAAGAAAGACAAACCAGATTTGCGTCTATTAAGAGGACGGTTCCTGAAAGCAAAAAAACTTATTGATAACCATAGGCTTGATTGAGAGAGAGAGATAACAGAAAAGGGAGGGGAAGGGGGATGCCTTTGATTGGGAGGAGCATAGCGCTTAACGACAGAGGAGGAATCAGGCTGAGCAGGTACCGGTGTAGGGTTTTCCAGCATCTTTTGTTTTTCCATACACCGGAGTAAATACCGCTACACCTCGACGCTGGCTTCGATCCGCAAGGTCGCGGCCTCCACCACGCTGCTACGCCGTCTCCTTTTCCAATAAATGTATTATTTTTAAAATTTTGTGTTTTCGTTTTTGTTTGACTTCCCCTTATTTGCATTATAGTCCACTCTTGCCTCGCTGGCAGATCCTTGCAAAATTTTTTTAAAAGCGACACCGTTTATATGATTGTAAACATTACTTTGCAAATGTCGTTGGTGAATTCGGTGCAAACATATTACTAATCATTTTGAAACAAAGATTGCAGACTTTTTTTCCCAAACGATGATCGAGGGGTGTTTCTCTAAACTTAAAAGTTAATCAAATTTACAATTTTAAATTAAAAGTTAATTAGTTTAGTATTTCTCTAAACTTTTTTCAACTTAAAAAAGCTACTTTTAAGTAAAAAGTAGCTAATACTTAGGTGGTGTTTCTCCAAACTTATGACTTGTGACTTATAATTTAAAAATGTTTTTTTAACTTTCAAGGAGTTTAAAAATACTTTTAAAAAGTGACTTTTTTCAAATCTACTTTTTAACTAAACAAATTACAATATTATCCCTATATTATATTCAAAACCAAATACCCTTTTATAAAATATATACTTTATAATCTTTTCAAATATTCAACAACTTAAAAGTAACTTAAAATTCAATTTTGAGAAACACTTTTAATGACTTAAAAATTATTTTACAAAAACATTAAAACTTTTATTTTTAAAATCCTTGAAAATTAAAAAACCATTTTTATATTATAAATCACAATTCATGAACTTGGAAAAACGTGTCTTGAGTTTTCAAAAATTACCAAATAAAAGAATTTTGACTAAAGGCATCGTGGTTCAGGTTAATATAGGAAAATTACCTCTTCATCTCTCGCCGAGCTCTAACCTCTGCATCACGACATCTCTCTGTTCCGTCATCGAGAAGCCAACTCTCAGCCAAGAACAACCCTTCTTGCAGCTCTGACGGCAGCGGACATTCAAGCTTTTCGTCCACCGATGACGGCATCCTAGCATAATTCTCGAAGTTCTGATCCTGCGAGTCAGCTATATTTGGGAGATGATGTTGGTGTTCTTTAGGAACTAAAGCACTGTCATCCATGTCGAGAGCTAAAGATGCCCCCTTTTGAAAGAAATTCCAGTGATTGGGATGTGGATGTTCTGTATCATCTTGAGATATCCCCGGCGAATGATTGTAATGAAGAACAGTAGGAGACGGTAAAGTACAATGAATTTTTTAATTTCTAAAAATGGGTTTATTTTTGTTATTCCTAAAATTGGGCAAATCAAAAAGTGTATTTTTGATTTGGGAAAAAGCCCAGTTATTGGTAGCCAAAGGTGCAGCCATAGTGGAGTTTTTTGGCCGGAGGTAGCTTCCACTGTGAGAAGCACTTGGTTGCTCTCAATACCAAAATTGTTTGCAATTGTGATCCATAGTTTCAAAGAATTGCCATTTGGTTTTTTTTATTGATGCTGCTATGATAATAGATTTCGAATATCTATGGTCTTTTCGATCCTTCCTCTGCATCATTGATATCAAAGCCTGATTTGCATAAGTTTCATAAACGAGAATTAAAGTATAGTTCCGTCGAGGATGAACCGAGATTACCAAAGAAGGGGAGACTAACACCATGCAAAGCCGAGGATTATATTTATACCTTGTATTGTTGTTTGATTCTGTGCTCAATAGATTCTCCTTTTCATAAAAAAAATATGCAATATATGAGAAAAAAAGAAACATGTTACGTGGTTCATTTATCAAACGGATAACAATTTCATAGAACAAGAATATAAAATGTAACATTTGAACAACTCACGGACAAAATGAGTAACATATATACTAAAAGGCCCTTTTATCCACATTTTGTTACATTAACATCAACATAATTTGTTGCAAACAAACATTGTATTTTTTAGTTTTATTATCTAGCTAATAGGCTCGAGTTGTGAAAATTTAAAATCTATATACACATTCCAGTTAACTTATAGCATAATGGATCCAAGTGATGAATACTTTTGACGCGAAAGAAAGAAAGAACGAGAGAAGACTTGATTCATTATTCAACCAAGTTGATAAACAATTCAATTTACATGTACTTTGGAGCACACTTCTTGCTCAGCCCACCGTAGGCCAAGAGTAGATTGCTTTAACCTAGCTATTTAATCTTGCCATTATTCCAACTTCACAAACATCCATCCTATTTAACTAAATCTGTAACAAATTTCCTGTAATAAAATATAAAATAACAAAACTCTTGACAACAAGGCAACCACGGAACACCCAACAAGATAAATCCTAGGGGCACTAATGCACCAACATAGGAGGGTATCAACTCAGAAACATCTGAAAGGCTCCTCATGCAATGAAGCTTCTGCTATTGGCTAAGCTAGATGCTCTAAAGCCAATGATGCCTGCAACAGACAAACATACATCATGTGATAAATGTTGTTCATGCATGAAGTCATTCATACATGCATATGAGTCATATCACTTACATGTCAAAGCGATGTTAAACTGAGGTAATGTCATTCGGACAAGCAAAACACATCACCTCCACATGAGGAAATTACAAGTGTCAAGAAGATGTCGGAGCAGTACATCGTAAACTTTTAGAATGACAATGGCCCAACTCAAGTCATTTCAACTTTTTTCAAATTCAAGCATACCTAGGCCTTATTCAAGCAGCATTACAACATCACAAAAGCCTCACAAAACAATGGAGCAGTCATCGGGACATCCCTAAAAATCTCAAACTCAAAGCCCTTTTAAGAAAATTATAATTTAGTCTAACTCAATTGATGATGTAGAAGTTAATATTCTTTTATTTTGGGGCCCCGATCTATAGTGGGCCCTGGGCGGTCCCCTGTACTCCTTACCTCAGGAATGGCCCTGGTGGTCATGTACAAGTTATTTTTCCCTATTGGCTATCATACTTAAAACTACAGAAGATGCTTAATATGCAACCCATCGAAAGAAAACACGGCAATTCACAATATAGTGTACAAACTCGAATGGCTTGGCTTGGCATCAATAAGAAACATCTTCATCGGGGTTTCTTTTTAACTTAAGAAAATAAACTAGGTAGCTAGCTCACTGTGAAATAGTTTAGATGCCAAGAAAACACAAAAGGAAGAGCAAAGCAGAAATGATGACAAAAATTTTAACCCAGTCTAAATCTTATTAGTCTTTCACTGTATGCTAAAAAGTGCAGGATTATATGTATACCTATCAATTCCTTCGCCAACTTCCATTCTGGAAAAGTTCACTATCTTCACAGGTGAGCCTACTTCGTTGGACAGATTCTTTAACAGTGTTTGTAAATTACAACAGAGTGATAGAAATTAATCTTTTGGCAGCTGTTAGTAACACAGACACAACACAAAACATTGAGAAAAGGAGGGAGATAAATAGAAATGAGAGATTTTAGGCCTTCTTGTAAAGCATACCTGGACATTTATAGCATCATTTACTTTTGTTCCATGAGAACAACTTCTTCATAGTATTTACGCAAACGAAACGACCTTCTACCATTTTATTTATTACCATCTCAGACTTCCCTGCACTTTGTGCTTGCAAAATAAGATCATATCCATGATTAGAACCTCCACACTGAGAACAGTAAAAACTAGTTTTATGCAGAGTAAGACAATAAAATGTCTGCAAGTCACTTCACCATAAGGTGCAGTACTGACATTTCCCTCCGAGAGAGAGAGAGAAAACAGATTTCCTTTCATTGTGTTTACCATTTTATTCTTATTAAGAATCTGATTGGTACAAATATAAGTTGAAGAAACTGAACCTTTCCATTTCAATTTTAATCTTATTTTGGATATTCTTTTCTATTTAGACCTCTCTTTTCTTCTTTCTATCGAGGCAGAGAAATTCTTTGTGCGACATTATTCATTGAGGTGTCATTCGCCCGAGGCACTCTAACATTGTAGGATATAGACTTATCAACAAAAAATTTCTACAAGATTATGAAATATTTCAAAAAAACCTAAAAAAACTACCATGAAAAACTTTAAAACACTCTAGACAGAACTAGATTCCTAATTTAACACTCTTGCATTAAGATTTAACATATGCAACTAACCACTAAAATGGAATTCAAACTAATGAGAGCTAAGAATTTCAACTTCATTTTCTAATGTTTCGGAAGAAACAAGCTCCTTTGTCAAGAACAATGGCTTTGCTGCTACAACATGCATGCCAATTCTGAGCCCACATGCCGAAGAGCATCCAACTGTGAGTTTCCATCTTCTGTTTCAAGAGATACAAGTCCAGCAAAACGGCCCAAACCTGTGTCCACCAACAGAGTGAATCAGATTTATTCTACAGCTTTATGGTATATCGAGAGCAAGATTTTAAGCAATCGATAACATTTCTAGTCACGCACAGATGAAGTATATGCTGCATCTGCGCTGACCTATAGTTTACCTGGTTGAGGACTTGTGGACAAAACAGCAGGAGTGGTTGTGGACATGACAAAGCCCCTTCTTAGTCTCACATTCTCACCCATTATAGCAGCAACTTGAGTAACCGCTTTATGAACAATTGTTTCTCCACTTATTTTCGGATGTTCGAGATTTAGCTTCAAGTGCTGATTAAGATTCAATTATGTAAACACAATTTCCCCAAAAATATCAAATGCCTTAACGTCCTTGATTGGAGCGCAGGTCTTCACTCTTAATTTCTTTAAGATTCATTTGCTCTGATGCTGCCAGAACTTGAGAACTGAAAGTGTTTCTTTGAACTTATAATTGATGACTTAAAATTTTAACTTAACAGTAAACCACTGAAGTGATTCTCATTCTCTTTTTTTTTTTTTTAATTTAAAAGTTATTTTTTAAGAAGATAAATGAAAAGTAGAGCAACTTTTCACTTTTCTTCTTAAAGTGATTTTTCAAGGAGAAATTAAAAAAAGAACCTCGTAACTTTCTATTCTTTCAAAAAATGCACATCCTGGCTCCCTCCGTTCGATGTGGCAGATGACATGGCATGCGTTGATCAGCCTAGCGAGTGTTGACTTTTTCTTCATCTTCTTCCTTTGATTTTCTGCAATTTTTTTTATTTCTTCTTTGCAAATTCTTTATTTCACTAAAATGATGAGATTTGTAACAATTTTTTGGATAAAGATTTTTCATTTTCCCCCAATAAAACCAGAAATAAAAGAAATCAAATGACATTTATACTAATTTTTCAAAATCTATATATGTTTGATGATGAAATTGGTGTTTTGATTAGGTTTTGAGAAAAAAGGTGGATTGATGAAAAAGATGATGAAAATGTAAATTTGAAAAATTAAAAGGATATAATGGAATTATTTGGGAGACTTTTTTTATAACTTTTATCCTTGATGCCAAGTTATTATTGGGTTGATTTTTCAACCTTTTACCATGTATGGACGTGTGTATCCTTTTCTCTTAATTAAGAGTGATTTAGTCCGATCAAAGAAGTCTGAAGGTGCATTTTTTCAAAGAAGAGGGAGCTACAAGGACTTTTTGAAAGGTTAGGGAACAGTAGGTGGATTGACGAAAGATGAGGAAGCTATTGATGCATTTGATCTTTTACTTTTGTTGATTTCATGTGATTTGTATATGTGAAACATCTTATAATCATCGGACTGAATTGTCCACTAACTGGTATTATAATCAGCAGACGTCAACTTGTCAGCCCTACCCTAATGTGCATCTTGGCCTGCCACTGACTTAAAGAATAGAATGCGATACAACACGTTCAATACCAATTTCTTCAAAATTTTTACTCACAAAAAAATGTTTAAAACACTTACAGTTTTTTTCTCTATGTTCAATGCCAAAATTTTATGTTATTATTCATTAATTTTTTAATTTTATAGCATTTATACTGTGTTTAAATCACAAACATTTCTCATATAAATTCATACTTTCAAATAAAACGACTAAAAGGTATGCCTATATCTCTAAACTTAATCACATTTTATTTTCTTTCATCTTCTTAGTATCCTAAATAGTAGGTAATTCTGGATTTATATTTTATATTCGAATTTCAGATTCCAATGTTTTTTTATTCAAATTATAAATAGAATTTTACCATTTTTAATTTGATGGTTGAGTTCGTTTCTTTCATAAATAAATGTGCGAAGTTTGATAAAAAAAATGTACGAAGTACTTATAACAAAATAATATAAATATTAAGAAATTATGCTAATCTTTTATTTGTCATTGATGTTTTTATTTTAAAAACCAGCTTCTAATTTTACTTTTACATTTCCATCTAGATTGTTATAAACATTAAAATATATTAATTTTACATATAAAACTATGCGAGATGACGATTTAGTGAGCAATTGTGTTGGAAAACATTTAGTAACATTAAAGTATTAATAATAAACATATTAATTGTGAAACAAGATTTTAATTTTTAATAAAGAAATATTTTGTAAGCTCAATTACACTAACTATATAATTATGATAGAATATTTTTTATTTATTATAATATATTTCAAATTTCGATGTAACTACATTGTTTAAAAATCAACCACATATAATTATACAGACGTACATGTTATATATAATTTAGGCAACATAAACTTTAATTTTTTAATTTTAACCAATCAACAATTTGAATGGAATACAATCCATTTTAGGTACACAATTGTAATATTAATATATAAAATGAAAAGAATATCTTTAAAATCTTATGTTACTTTAATATCTAATTCTAAAACTGTGAAACGTCACCGTATCATCCAACGTGTCGGGTAAATGGTAATATATGCCCGCAACCCATTTTTGCATCTCCACACTTCCTCTAGAAAATGATACAAGAAATCCTCACATCACCCGACGTTTCTGCATCCTCTTGACGCTACTCCAGATCCGATCTCTTTCATTTTCAGCTCCGTTGTTTCTTCAGATCTGGTGCGAACACTCCTCTCAAATCTCCTTATTTCGTTCTATATTTTCTGGATATTCTTGTTCCAGCTATTTTTGTCCTTCTGTAATTGTATTCGTGGATTTTATTCGCTGTTAGATATTACTTCTGTGGATTTGATCGTGCATGCCGTATTTAGTGTTTGCGTTATTGTTCTTTATTTAGTGCTTGGTTTTCTGATCTGGTATTGTGGCTGGCTGAGTATGGTTTAATTGTATAAGTGTGTTGCTGATTTCATTTTTTAATGGATCTATGTTGGGATGTGGGATTCAAATAGCAAATAATTGGCTGTTAATTTTGTGATCGATGTGTTTGATTTATTTCCTAATTGTTTCTCCTTGAGAGGTAGGAATAAGTTTCACATTGGATTTCTGGTTTAAATTTGCTTGTAGGTTAACTTAGATCCAGCACTGATTCGAAGATCTGCTGAGTTGGGTGGCTTTCTCATTGATGTTGAAAATGAGGATGCCCAAAATTTACTGGGCTTCCGTTTTGGTGGTTCTCTTTGCTTATTCTTGCAATGCGTTTTATCTGCCTGGTAGCTATATGCATACATACTCAACTGGTGAACCAATTGTTGCCAAAGTTAACTCTTTGACATCCATTGAAACAGAGCTTCCTTATGGCTACTACAGTCTCCCTTATTGCAAGCCACCAGGTGGTATAAAAAAAAGTGCTGAGAATCTCGGGGAGCTCCTCATGGGAGATCAGATTGATAACTCCCCATACCGATTTAAAATGAATACAAACGAGTCCCTTTTCTTATGTACTACTCCACCATTGAGTGAACATGAGGTAAAGCTTTTGAAGCAGAGAACTCGTGACCTGTATCAAGTGAATATGATTTTGGATAATTTGCCTGCTATGAGGTATGCAAAGCAAAATGGAATTAACATTCAGTGGACTGGTTTCCCTGTTGGGTATACACCACAGAACAGCAATGATGACTACATTATTAACCATCTTAAGTTCACAGTATTAGTTCACGAGTACGAAGGTACTGGTGTGCAGATTATCGGCACTGGGGAAGAAGGTATGGGTGTGATTTCCGAAGCTGATAAGAACAAAGCATCTGGATTTGAGATAGTTGGTTTCGAGGTTGTCCCCTGCAGTGTGAAATATGATCCTGAACAGATGTCGAAACTTCACATATATGATCGTGTTACAAGAGTCAACTGCCCCTTGGACCTCGACAAGTCACAAATCATTAAGGAACAAGAGAGGGTTTCTTTCACTTATGAGGTTGACTTTGTGAAAAGTGATATTAAATGGCCATCTCGTTGGGATGCTTATTTGAAAATGGAAGGTGCTCGTGTACACTGGTTCTCAATCATGAATTCTCTTATGGTGATCTTTTTCCTCGCTGGCATTGTTTTTGTCATATTCTTGAGGACTGTCAGAAGAGATCTAACAAGATACGAGGAATTGGACAAAGAAGCTCAGGCACAGATGAATGAGGAGCTTTCAGGGTGGAAGCTTGTTGTAGGTGATGTTTTTAGAGAGCCAGAATGCTCGAAGCTTCTCTGTGTTATGGTTGGTGATGGAGTTCAGATTACAGGAATGGCAGTTGTTACTATTGTTTTTGCAGCACTTGGTTTCATGTCACCAGCTTCTCGAGGAATGCTGCTCACAGGAATGATAATTCTATACCTTTTCTTGGGCATTGCTGCTGGATATGTTGCTGTACGTTTGTGGAGAACCATGAAGGGGACTTCTGAAGGGTGGAGATCGGTTTCATGGTCAGCTGCATGTTTCTTCCCTGGAATTGCCTTTGTTATACTCACAGTTTTGAACTTTATTCTATGGGGAAGCAAAAGTACTGGTGCTATCCCGATTTCTACGTATTTTGTACTGTTAGCTCTCTGGTTCTGCATATCTGTGCCACTAACCCTCCTGGGAGGTTTCTTCGGAATCCGTGCTGAGGAAATTCAGTACCCTGTCCGAACCAACCAGATCCCGAGGGAAATTCCTGCACGAAAATACCCATCATGGCTTCTTGTTCTTGGTGCTGGAACTCTTCCATTTGGAACTCTTTTCATCGAGCTGTTCTTCATTCTATCAAGCATCTGGCTTGGTCGCTTTTATTATGTGTTCGGTTTTTTGCTTATAGTGCTTCTGCTGTTGGTGGTTGTTTGTGCCGAAGTCTCGGTGGTCCTAACTTACATGCACCTCTGTGTGGAGGACTGGCGGTGGTGGTGGAAGGCTTTCTTTGCCTCTGGCTCAGTTGCTCTCTATGTGTTCTTGTATTCCATCAATTACTTGGTTTTCGACCTGCAGAGTTTGAGCGGACCTGTGTCAGCTATACTCTATCTGGGCTACTCCCTGCTGATGGCAATTGCAATCATGCTGTCAACTGGTACCATTGGGTTCCTTATGTCCTTCTATTTTGTGCATTACCTTTTCTCATCCGTAAAAATTGATTAGAAGACAAATGGTTCTTTAACAATGGACGCTTGGAGAACATTGCACATGAAGAGGACTATTCACACTTTTTGGCATTTGGTAAATTCCTCATAAGCTGATCATGTTTTGCTGTGTTAAAGACTTAGATTATCATGTTAAATGCAACACATCATGTTATATTTTCTATGCATTTAGGTTAGGGAAAATATGGTAGTTTTCAGCTTTCATTCCATTTACGTTTTGTTATTCCGATTGCTAAATGCTGTAGTGGTTCGGCCTTTTATGTTTAATACTATATTATTTTGTTGTCTTCCATTTTGTTAATTGAAGAAAAATGTTAGATGTTAAATGTTACATTTTTCCTCTAAACTTCTTCATTGCTATTTAAATTTGTTAATTCTTGAAAACTCCATTTCTCCTTACTGTAATATTTTCCATTGGGTATGATAAATATTAAACAGTATCTCATAAATAGAAGCTATTTGTTGATAGCTGGCATTATACTTTATCATTTGTCAGGTAATGGTGGTTGCTATTAAAATTTAACCTTCTGCTGGTTTTTTTTTAAAATTCCTTATTATTATTTTTTGTCGAAGTTGAAATATATACGTGCGCGCGCGCGATTAAGTAGGGCTTCTGTCAGTTTGTTTGATATGTTTTATGAAAGCCATCAGGCTAATAAGTACCAGTTGCCAAGTGATACTAACGTGGGTTTTATATACTTGAGATGAGATGGATGGAAATGTGCATGAATTTCTTACAGTGTAAAAGGCACTAATTTAAGGGTGACATTATAACAAAGTTAGTTTGCCAGATTGGGGTTTTAATCGTATGTCGACTATTCCAATCAATAATGCAAGGTCTACTTATGGGTTGTAGAGTGGGCAATGTAGGCTGGGTTTATGTAAAGATTTTTGGTTCAGTTTTTGCAAAATACGTTCTGTGCATGAGGGAGATGCCTTAACTTTGATTAAGCTCGAAATGAGATTATCTCACTTGTGATGTCTTACTCGAATGCAGTATGTGCCAGGTCTTTTTTTTATTAAAGTTTGAGGTACGTATCAAAGGAGAGAATATTCTTTGTTATGTTTTGGTGTGCCCATTTGAACTCAGCATGTTTAATGTTTGAGTGTTGCACAATAAAAAAAGAGGCATTTTTTGAAGAAAAAAAAATTCGGACATGCTTGACAATAATTCGCATAAAGAGATAAGAACATCAACATCTGATTAAAAAGAAGGCTTTAGTTCTATTAGGAATAATAAATATTACGATTGAGTTTTACCTATCAACTTAAGTTTTTGGATTAAACGGTTCCATGCAATGGTATCAGATTTAGTTTAAATCTAAAGGTCAAGGGTTTGAATCATGGCAGCTCCGTTTGTTGAATTAAATTGCAATACATAGCAGAACGAGTATGTGTTGTACTCGCTTCTAGTCTAATGGGGCATTCACGTGCGGGGGAATGTTAGGAAAAATATAAATATTATGATTGGGCCTTACCTATCATCTTAAGTTTTTGGGTCAAACGGTTTCATGACTGAAAAAAAATCAGATTTAACCGAACAGAAGATAGGATCGGAGTAGAACGGTAGCTTGCCTAAGGAGCTCTGACATCATGTAAACTTGAATGCTAGGGTTGTGAAACTGTCAAAGCCATATGAGAGTGCTTGATATATATACAAGTAGGTTTACATTAGGGTTACACACAATTACAATAACAACCTCATTCTAAATTTTTTTTGTGAAGACCTCAATTCCAAACAGATGATACTTCGAGGCCCGAATAAGCAAGGTCTCTACACTCTTCCACAGCCGTCTACTCCACTGTGTCGCTCCCATCTTACCTCCTTGACAACGTAGCATGAGAGATTTGATCACCATAGTTTTCCAGTAGTTAGTCGAATTCTGCTTCAAAACAATATTAAATTTTCTAGCGGTAGTAGTTGTCTTTTATGTTCTAATTGTGAGGTTAGTAAGAGTCACCTCTTACCTTTTGTATCTTCTCAAACTATTGTTTTGGGTCCATTGGACCTAATTTGTTTAGATGTTTGGGGTCCAGCTCCTATTCAATCGTGTGATGATTTTTCTTATTATGTTATTTTCCATGATTATTTTACGAAGTATTGTTGCCTTTATTTTCTCACTCGTATGTTTGATGTTCTTTCCATATTTATTAATTTTCGGACTATGGTTGAAAAATATTTTAATCGTCAATAAAAATCTTTCAATCTGATGGAGGCAGAGAATTTAAGGGAATGAGTTCTTATTTGCTAACCAATGGTATTCAGCATCGCATGTCATGCCCCAACACCCTTGAACAAAATGGTAATGCCGAACGAAAACATAAACACATTGTTGAAACAAGTTTTTCACTTCTTAACCGTGCAAATTTGCCAATGATGTTCTGGTCCTTTGCCTTCGAAACTGCAGTATTTCTTATTAATTGGATGGTTTCCTCGGCACTTGGTCTTGATAATCCGTTCCGTCGTTTATTCCATGTTTCTCCTGATTACACTTTACTGCGTATTTTTGGTTGTTTATCTTTCCCTTGGTTGCATCCATATACTTCTCATAAGTTAGAATCTAGGTCTCTTAAGTGCATTTTTCTTGGTTATAGTCATCCCCATCTAGGCTATAGTTGTTATGATCCTGTTTCCCGTAAATTTTTTATCTCATGCGTGTCGATTTTGATGAGCAGGGCTTTCCTTATCCTAAGTTGGTGTCGTCCATTATCCATGCTCCTACTTCACTTGAAGAACCTTCATCGGGATTGGTTGTCTCCGTACCATTGTCACCACCACCAGCCGCAAACTGGCCTACTAAACCACCTAATACACCATTTAATTTAAGCCAAAACAACACCCCATTGAGCCAACCACCTCAACCTCAACCTCAAACAGCTCTACCTACATCACCGCTAGCTAGCTCTCCACCACAATCCCCGACTCCCTAGATGCCACAGAAACAGCCCCATACATGCATTAATTCCCCATCCACTGTATCCCGCCTTCCCCAAAACACATCCTCGAACCCTTCCTTAAATTCTTCCCCTGGACTTTCCCTTGTCGTGGACCTTGAGAAATATGGCAAATTACCACCTTCTACCGTGCAACATGTGGTACCTCCTCCTATCTCGCTAATGACTCGAGCTCAGGCAAAACTCTTAGGTCATGTGAGACCCCACTAGTTACATCGAGGCCGCGAAGCACTCACGTTGGAAGGTTGTTATGACCGATGAATTTTCTACATTGCTACATATTGGCACATGAGATCTTGTTCCGCCTAGTCAGGCATCCAACTTATTGGGTGCAAATGGGTTAACAAAACCAAAGTAAGAGTGGATGATTAGATGGAACGGTATAAAGCGTGTCTTGTAGCAAAGGGTTTCCATCAACGTCCTGGTGTGGATTTCAATGACAAGTTTAACCCGGTAATCAAGCCCACTACTATTCGGCTATTATTATCATTAGCAGTGAGTAAGTCGTGGTTCATATATATCTCATTTTGATGTTTCGAATGCGTTCTTACATTGAGATTTGGGTCACCCGGTATTTATGCGACAACTGATTAGTTTTATCGACAAGAGTTGTTCGGATTTCGTATGTTGCTTGAAGAAATCGTTATATGGTTTGAAACAATCTCTGCGCATGTGGCACCATGAACTCACTCAAGCACTTGTTGAATTAGGTTTTCAAAGTTCTCGTGCGGATGTGTCACTTTATATTCTTCGTCAAGGCCATAGCACTCTTTTTTATCTCATGTATGTCGATGATCTTCTTGTGATGGGCAATGATTTAAAGACTCGAGCAGAATTGACGTAATTTCTCCAATCACGTTTTGCTATTAAAGATTTGGGGCAAGTTAGATATTTTTTGGGCATCGAGTTCCCATTCTTTCGCAATGCAAATACATTGGTGACCTCCTCTCCAAATCAAATATGGCGAGTTGCAAGGTCATAGATACTCCAACAGCCCCTTTAAGTAACTCACCGTCCCGTGATGAAACCAAGTACGACGATGTGATGCATTTTCGAAGCTTAGTAGGCGGGTTGCAATATTTAACAATGATTCGATCGAATATTGCCTACTCCGTTCACAAAATAGCATAAGCGATGAATGCTCCATGTCTTACGCATTGGCAAGCCCTTATAAGAATATTGCGCTACCTAAGTGGTATAATGGAATTCGGCCTCAACTACAACCCACAACAATGGCTATCTCTCTGTTCTTTGATTCAGATTGGGTGGGTGACTCTCTAGACCGGCGTTCAACAACGGGTTATACGATCTTTCATGAATGCAATATTATTTCTTGGGCTTCGAGGAAACAACGCACGGTCTCTCTGTTATCAACGGAGGCGGAATATCAGGCTCTTGCTACTACAACACCCGAACTAGCTTGGTTTGGTATGCTACTTCGTGAAATTGGTTTTCCCATGTCTACCGCGCCAACTTTGTGGTGTGATAACCTTAGCGTTATGTATTTGACGGCTAACCTGATTTTTCATTCTTGCACAAAACATCTTTAATTGGACTTCCATTTTGTTCGAGCATGAGTGGCCTCTAAGGATTTATTTGTTTGGTATATGTCGACGGAAGATCAAGTGGCTGATGTTATCACTAAGCCGTTGGCTCGCAATCATTTCCAAACGTTACGTAACAAGTTGGGTGTGTTTGCTATACCCACCCAACTTGCGGGGGATGATAGGAGAGTATTTTTGTATAAGTTATATTTATCTAGAATAGGGTTGTTATTTAATTGTGTGTAACCCTAATGTAAACCTACTTGTATATATATCTAATACAAACACTTGTATATATATCTAATACAAGCACTCTCATACGGCTATGTTGAGAGTTTTACAACCTTAGCATTCAAGTTTACAAGTTCTAGCCTGTAGCAACGGACAAAACTGGACATATTTGGAGGATAACTTATACTAAATGCCTTTTATGCTATTGCTTTCTACAGCTTCAAAAGGTATGCTCTCGTAAGTAGGGGGACAACAATTCTCAACTTGCTCTAAGTTAGTAAATTTTTGTTTGTTATACTACCTCATTGTTCAGATATGGTTATATAGTAGTAGAGCTGTGAAACATATTCCAGTTGTTAAGTATTTATGAAATAAAAGTTGTGGAATACGCAAGTGCTTCAAGTAAGTTGCATTACTCAACCCAATAGTTTGCTTAGACGTTTCACTGTTTTAATTTGCTGATAATTTACACTGCGTGTTATTTATATTATAGGTAATGTTTATTGATGAACAAAGTGAACGATGCATCTTTTATTACTTACCAGAAATATATATAGCCATTCATTAATAATTAATCATGAGCGAGTTAAGCGTGGTATGGTATAAGTGTGACCTGAATGTGATATAAATGTTGTATAAGTGCGGTATATGTCAGTACTGATGCAATTTAAAAGGGAAAAAACGAAGCAGTGAAGAGATGAATAAAATTTTGCTTAGCATTTGCCAGTAATGAAATTGTCTGCAAGAAGTAATCAAATTAGTTAACTAACTAACAGCCAACAAATTCTGCATTCCATTGAGGCACCTCTTTCTGATTAACACGCTTGCATGTAATGACCGAAAAATCATTCATGAAATTGTTGCAACAGTCGATACAACTTTTATCGAGTTGGCACTTTCATTCTCTCCACGCTTGACATAACGTAAAAAACCTAATAAAAATGGCTTCTCTACTGGTTGCTTTGTAGGCTAAATCCGTATTTTTCAATTTAAATTTTTGTGTTGCAGGAAAAAGGGTCAATCAAGATGTCAGCTTATGCAAAATGGACGCCGCACATTTCATGTTGGTCTAGTTCATTCTCTGAATCTTTTACTACACCATTAGGAAACATGACTTTTGCGTGAGTATTTTAGTGCAATTGGATTTGACTAATTGACCTATGCCATCGTGATATATCAATGAACAAGTCGGGAGAGTGCAGAGTGTATACTTGTTCGAGTTCCATCACGATTTGGGATCCGGGGGTAGCGCCCCTGGTAGTGGGGTTCCAGGAGAGGCAGCCCAGAGGGAACTTTTTTATTTTGATATAAAAATATCAGTGTAAAAATCTTGAAATTCATCTCTCTTGAACATGTCCCTTGCCCGAAAATTCATGTCTTTTGGACATGTCTCTTGAACTATTATAAATATATAATATTGGTCATACTTCATGTTGGTTCGGAAAAATTACAATATTTTCGTATTCTAAGTTCTTTATTTAAATTCTGATTTTATCCAATTGAATATTTTGGTAGAACCACCAAAATAATTTCAATCTAAAACTGATATTCACGACTTCAGATTCATCCAAGTTAGCCTTGATAAAACAATATTTTCTTCTTTTCTTTTGAAAAATTATGGTTAATATTTGTATATTGCAAAATATAGGAATAATAGACTTTATTTACCAATAGTGGTAATTTCTTGTCGTAAATGCACAATTTTTTTTTCTTTTCGAGTATTTGGTCATTTCCAGGGTCTGCGTAAACTAAGTGAGGGTGTCATATAGCCAATTGCTATATAACTGTGAAACATTTTTTTTTTTTGAAAAACTTCCGAGAAGGTGATGTACCTTTCTGAAAGCTAAAAGGTTGAGACGTGAGAAAATTTCGAGGTGGAGTTCCCAACTAGGTTGGTTTTCCCGCTTGCTTACAAAACTCCTACCCCTCTTTTATTAAAATGAAAGAAAAAAAATACAAAAAAGTTTGGTGGTTAAGTGAATCGAAACAGGCTTCGGCCACTCAAATTATGAAAATAAGCTTCATAGCAAAAGGTGGGGATATTTTCCCACCATGTGAAATCAACGTTTTCTCTACTATGGCTAGCTAATAAATCAGCAACTTGGTTCCCTTCACGATAGATGTGCGTCACCTTTAGCTCCAAGTTTTCCATGTTGCGAAGGCAATTACTCCAATATCGAAAAATATTCCACGGCACTCTCCTATTTCTCGTGAGAATGGTATGAACCACGTAAGTGGAGTCACTCTCAAGCCATAAACGAAACCACCCTCTATCAACTGCCGCATTAGTGGTATCAATAGCCGCATTGAGTTCGGCTAGGAAAGCATTTCGAGTTGTCATTTTGAGGGTGAAACCACCAAGGAAACGACTGCTTGCGTCGCGAAACACACCACCACAACCAGCTTGATTATCAGCGACGGAAGCATCAGTATTGACCTTGATCCATCCCCTCATCGGAGGAGACCAGAAGATAGGAGTAATCTGCGGTGCCCTTGCCCGACGGGGGGTAATGTTGAGGTTCGTCAAAATGCTGAGTTCGGAGGTCGAGTTTCTCACATGGCCTTTGCCGAGCTTGCTAGATTCGCAAATGGAAGCCCATAGACTCCGCATCAGTGATGAATGTTCGATTTCTTATCCTTGAAGATGCATTCATTCCTGGTCTTCCAGATTATCCAACAAAGATTCACCTAAACACTTTGTCAAAGAATGGAAATTTGTGAAGAGAATCTTTGCAAAGCCCCCCAAGATAAGCGCTCCCACAAAGTGTCACTGGCGTTAATGTCCTTGCGAAACAAACAATCAATTCCCAACCACAATTGTTTCGTAAAATTGCAATTCATGAAGATATGTTGCAATGATTCAGAATTAGAATCGCATAAAACACATTTAAAGACAATAACCATCCCTTTTTTAGAGAACACATCATGAGTAGGAAGGTATCCACAAAGCACTCTCCAGCAGAGGAAAGAATGCGATGGAGGAATATGCCTGCTCCAAATGAATCTGTAAGTCTGCGAACTAGTCATCTCCCCGGATAACCATCTGTAAAACAGATTGACAGAAAGAATGCCCACGCTCGCTGGATGCCATAAACACAAATCTGATCCCGCGTAGAGCTGAATGTTGCGGATTTGATCTTGAATGGCAGTTGGCAGCTCCGGAAGTTACCATGTGTCATCATGCCAATAGCGAGATATGGAATCGGTTAGAGTACGCTTCACTTGAAGCCCGAGATGCAGTTGTTCCGAAATTGGTGGTGAGATCCAATTTTCGTTCCAGAAATTTAAAGAGGAATTGGCACAGGGAAACCAAGTGACATTATCTCGGATTTTAGAGAATACCGAGGAAATCGAGCTCCAAATCGAGGAGTTAACAACCGTACGGGTCATGCCAGCTTTATTAAAGAATCGCGCTCTGAGAGTCTCATAACAAAGGGAATTTTTGCATAAAATCCCCCGAGCAGTCTTACCAAGCAGTGCATCATTCATGGTGACAAAATTCTTGATTCCAAGCCCTCCACCGTCAAAAGTAGTCGTATAGAGGGAACATGGGACAAGTTTCCGCACATCAATACACCCAGACCAAAGGAAATTTCATAACTGTGAAACATTGATAAAGTTTGTTTTAACATTTGTGAGCTAAATTGAAGCTGCTTTGCTTTCTTATAAAATATGCCCCCTTGTCATTTTTTAGATAGCAAGTAGAAAAAGCATCAAGACATGCCCTTTACTATTTTGTGAAACATTGATAAAGTCTGTTTTAACATTTGAGCTAAATTGAAGCTAATGATGTATTTCACGCTGCTTTCCACAATTTTAATACTGTTTTTCGCTTGCTTTCTTATAAAATATGCTCCCTCGTCATTTTTAGGAAAGCAAGTAGAAAAAGCACCAAGACATGCCCTTTACTAACCCAAAATATAAGGTACACTATGTAATTTCTCCTCAACGTACAACAATTTAGGTTTTATTCTCTTCAATTTTCAGGGATTCAAAATGAATGCGAAAAACCTTAATTGAGCTTATTTTCCTAATTACAAGTCCAAGAAAATTCGTCTTTACGAATCTACTTTTTGATATTTATGTGACATTCTAACTTCATCATATGTTTAGATTTTTTCAAAGTTTTCGCATTGGTAAACATAATGTCCATGTCACCGGATATTCACCAAGGGCTTTCATTTTTTTACTTATCATGCCATTTATGTATTTTAAGGGAACTCGACTTTTGACTCTCATTTGACCTAGTAGACTAGTCATACTCTTCAATAAAAAAATTCAACAATAATTGTTCATGAAGAAAATAAACAATCTTTGGTGGACTTCCTGCAAAATGCAAAACTTAAAATATATATATCCTGGCTATCTAAAGCAATTTCTCCTCTATGACTATTTCTCTTTATCATCAGCACATAAATCATAATGCAGGAAAATAACCGACGCTGTAACCCTTTCATGCATTTTTGATTGTTAGCTTTTAGCCAATCTATGGATACCTATCCGAATTAAGGATGTATATCTAGACGACAAAACATAAATAAGAAGCATCGTTTTGAACAACACATTTCTCAATGCAACAAGAACTTAACACATCGTTTAATTGAATAACAACGGATCATATCCAAGACCATCATTTTGAAAAATAAACTTTTTCAGAGCATGACATGAACACGAGCATAGGCGGATGACGGACCCCACATTTTAAAAAAGTTATTATATTTATGAAATTTGGATTTCATTAAAATAAGTTTGTGTACCTCATATTTTATAAATTATTTAATGAATAAACATTAATACAAGTAAGATAGATCAATAATTACATTAATATCTTAATTTCTTTACTTTTGGGTTAATCAATTACTCTTTCCGGTATCCAAAGATTGTCATTTTAAAATTTTCATAAATATCAGCAAAACATTTATTATACTATTAAAATAATTAATTTATCTCCTTTACTTTATTATAAATTTTTTGTTCTTCTTAATTACTAAGTACCTTATAACTTCTTTTATGCTTAATGTCTTTCATAATTAATAAAGAGTGAATTAGGAAAAAATGTTAAATTTTGCATTGATATTTTAAAATAACAAATAAAAGGAAAAATGAAATGTTGAATAAAATGACAATCTTTTGACACTGGATGGAGTATAATTTTTATTTAAAAACTATGTTTAAATTTTTTTAAAATAAATTAGTATACAAGTTTTTAGACCCATTGAAATTTAATCATGGCTTTGCCACTAAACACGAGTCGAAGAGTATATGTATTATGTGGCATCATATAGTTGTATCCACATGATTAAACTACAAACCATATGGGAAGAAAAATTGAAAAATATCTTATTTAAGGAGTTTTCTAAATTTTCAAGAATAAATTACTGAAATGTTATTTTTTATTGATTTATGACGTCCACAATGGTTTTGCCATTTTGTTTAACTTGAATTAAATGTAGTTGTGTGTTGGTGTATTTTATCTGGTGTTTTATTTTCAGTGTATTGTTTTTGGTATTTTCATATTTATGTACGTGTTCTCGATCTGCGAACCATGTTGTGCAGTTATTAAATCAGTTGATTCTCGACATATAAGGGATTTGACTTCATGTTCATTCATATTTGATTAGAGTTATTATTTTTTCTAATTTGATCAATATATAAAATTTGTCGGTGAATATTTGGTATTTATACATAGTTACATACCCCTCCCTTTTTTTATTATATGTTTTTCTTTTGCCTTCAATTTTTTATAATGTTTGTTTCTCAATTTTCAATGCAAATACTTACACTTCTTTCTTACATTGCTATTTTAAATACACTATCATGAATGATAAAAGTAGGTAAAAAATCAAACATCTTCATATTATAAATAATGTTAGGGGCATATAAAAACTTTCGTTGAAGTAATCAATAATGTCTTGGTATTGAAGAACTTGCTTCAAAACACAAATAATATAAAAGGAGACAATATTTCTAAATCAATGGCGACACATATAAAGGTCAACACTAATACTATATATGTATTAGCAAGGGCTTATTTTTGTTGCTAAAAACATTGCATTATTAGATGAGTTTTTATCTGCTCTTTCAGTTTTTTTTTTTTTTTTTTTGATTTGAGTAAAATCTGGTGAGCGTGCGTGGACAGCGAAAATCAGATAAGTGCTTGCGCTGTCAATGACTTTCAAATTCAATGTACATGCTCATCAAATTTTTGGTAATTTGTTTTGATAAATTGTAATTTATGGCAGTCTCAGTCAGGACCTGCCAAGAATTGTTTGTATCCCCTAAAGGTTGTTTCTCCGACAGCCGTATATGATATGGCAAACCCTAATTCACCTAACGTGTTCTCACCCTGTTCAATTCGGTTCAAAATTTCTTCACATGTGTCTTTTCTTACCTCGTGATAATTATCCTGGGGCATAGCCGTTTCTTTTCTATCATGTATTCAATTGCCAATTCGCTTCTGTGTTGTTCTTCGGATTTTTCCCCTTTTTGCTTCGTTCTATGTAAGGTTACAGTGGATTTTACCTCTTTCTGTTTCTTCGTGGATCCCACTTGTCAGTTTCTGCAGGCCAATTCATTTCCGGGCAGCTCTATATTTTCAATGCTTCGGTTTTGAGTTTCTGGTATAGAGAGAAGAATTTGAAGGGTAAAATGGCCGACGAGAAACTCTGGGATTATGATGTTCCAGGGAATTCCAATCAAATCAACGGTCCTTCTGGTTCGAGCCATAATTTAGGTTCTTGCAATTCTGAGAGTGATTTTCAGGCGCCTGATCTTCAACCCAACTCCAAAATGAACTTCACTTCCCTTTTTGACGAGTTTGAAAGGAAGTATGGTGTTGTGGAGAACCATGGATCATTCTCTGAGGGGGTTTCGCTGAATTACATCCCGGAATTGGTAAAGGAGGATGTGATGATGAAGGAAGAAGCAGATCCATATCCTTCGATTGTCTACCAAATTGCTTCATTACCTGATGAGGCCTTTCTGGAGTTCATGATGGCTCCTAGCACGGTCCATGTGAAATCGGAGGAAACGGCTGAAAATCCAGGCCAAGGTGAGGCACGGGATGTAGTGGATGATAGAGGGCCTGTCGATGTTCCTCAACGGGATAACGGGCCAAAACCCCGTTTTAGTTGGACTCCCCAACTCCATGAACGCTTTGTTCACATTGTTGCACTGCTCGGAGGATGCGACTGTGAGTATTCTTTTTCTTTTATGCTATAGTGATAATTGTTTTGCTTATCTTTTGTTCGCGAGTTGTGAATGTTAGGATGCATTTCGTGATTGATTGATTGAAGGGTACATTTATTTAACTTTCCTTATTTGAAAGAATTAGATCTTGTTTTATTTTGATACTTTTTCATAAGCAAAGCTCTAATTTCTGTCACATTTCCTCGTTTGTTTGTTTGTTTTCCATGGAGATCCTCTTCCTGTTGACATGCAAAATGTTGTTAGTTCAGTTTCAGGGTTGTTTAAGATTGCAATTGTTTAGATAAGCAATTTTTGGTTCCTCCCAAACTGACATGTTAAGACAAGTGATTTTGACATTTCACTGTTGGATCTTCATTTTGAAGATTTTTAATATGCTTACTGCTTATACTATCATATGTGCCCTAAATTTGTTTGCCATTTATGTAAACCGTCTTTGTTTTGCAATTTGTAGTATGTAAGAATAATCGATCGTTTTGTCGTGTTCACGCTACATCTTTCGAGAAGTTCGTTATTGTCATAGTGTTTTTAAGTAATTAATTTATGTTTATTTGTTTTCTGTTGCTACATTCTTCAACTCATAGGGGATTTCGAAATTATCTATCTTATTGGTGGACTTGATTAGGAAAGTTTATGTTTATTCTTTAGCATAAACGACAAATTCCTTATTCATTTGTTTTGGATGTCGCGAAAATCCACAATTCTGAAAGGTGGATTTGATAGGAGAAAGTTTACATTTATTCCGTACCGTAAAAGAAAAATTTCCTAATTACTTGATTGTTAACACTATCTTTTTTCTCTATGTTCGGGTGAGTGTTGCTCAAAGGTCATTATCCAACAAGTTCTTTCTTTTTCTGCGTAGAAACCCAGCATTTTGTTTTTTATCGATATACTTATCCTATTGAAACGTTAGTTTTTGTGCTGCCTAGATGTGAAGTGCGAGAAACAATATAAGTCGATTGTTCTTATTTCTTAGACGAGATAATTCTGTGATGTGTTGGTGCAATTTGAGATTAATTGCTTGTATTGTGTATCTCAAGACATGACATGGCATGTGTTGCTCATATGTTGCAGCGGCTACACCAAAGGTTATCCTGGGGCTGATGAATGTTCCGAATTTATCTCGTTACCATGTTAGAACCCACCTCGAGGTATGTTTTGGAAAATTGAGTTTAAATTTATCTTTTCTAGATGACATTGTATATGACTTCTGCAGCTCAGAATTGGAGAATGGGAATTGCTTGTATGACACTGATTTTTTAATGATTTTATCATTGGCAGAAGTACCGCAAAGGTGAGTGTTAATTGATGCATGGACAAAATCTCGATAGATGCGAACGTTGTTAAGCAGAATGTTAGTTGTGAACGAAGCATTTCATTTTCGCTTCACCTGGCATTAAGATTTTGGTCTGTATTAATAGATGGGAGTCCATTACGTGGTTCCAACCGAACCAAAAAGGATCCATTTGCCTTTTTTAGTTCTTCTGATTTAGCGTTCTTGTGTGAACTCTTTTTTTTTTTGTTTTTATTAATAAGATTTTACACCTTTCATTATTGGTTGGTCTCCAGGTTATCAGCCTAGCTAGGTTGTCTTGTCTTTGCCTAGTTTGTCGGCGTCCATTTCATTACAAAAAATTCTATCATTATATGAAAGTAATCCTTATTTCTTTTTGGATATAGTTAATATTATTTGAGATCAACGTAAGTCCAATTGTATGAACATAATTAAATGAGCATGTAAACTATTTAAAATAAGATGAATTGTACAAGTATGGAAGTTGAAACTAAGAATTAGATGATAATTACATGGATCTGTTTTGGATCCGTGGGATCCGTTGGATCTGGATCTGGATCCTAAAATTATAGATCCAACGAATCCGGGACGGATCTGGATTTAATATATTCAAACGGATCCGGCCCGTTATCATCCCTAAATCAGACATAGTGAAGTGCTGACCGGCACGCCTTATTAATATATTAACTATATTTATTTGTCAAAGTTCAACAGGGTTTACCCATCTATTTTAACAAAGCAAGTTAACATATTTGTGTAAAGATAATGTTTATGAAGAAATGAAAAACTATGAAGTAATTGATAACATATTACTGTAGAATACAAATAAAGGAAAGTATTAATAGCGACAGTACAAGGTGACAAAAAAACCTTCGGTTGCCGAACACAATTCATCGTTTTTTATTTTATTCTATTTTTTTTAAAAAAAATTAGCCCTATTTGTTCATCTTTTATTAGAATATGAGCTTTGTTTTAAAAAGAAAGGGTATAAAGATTTCATCTTGTCATTAAGTTACTAAACTTGTGCCTTTGGGAAGTCTCTCATTGTTCTTAATAAATTTCATTGGATTTAGGTTAAATCCACATCATCCTTATGATACGCATAATTTTATACTAGAGCTTTGTAGTTCTCCAGAAGATGAGAACTTCCCAGACTAAATAAATTTATCATCAGTGAGGTGAGATTCACAATATCCATTAAATGCGGCTATCGAAAGTAAGAAATATATATAAAAAAGGATGCCCTGAAGGGTTGATGACGTTAACAACAGAAGATTATCTATCTTTTGATGACCATAAGGTTCAATTCATAGTGCAGTGATACAGGTAAGAAGATGTTTCTATATATAGTTCGATTTCGGAGTTGATAGTGACAACTGTTACCTTGTCATGGAGGGGGACATGCATTGAACAATCTATCAAAAGTTTAAAAAGAAGCCACCGAATACAAACTCAACAACCGATTTCTAGATTGTCAAACAATACAGATACATGGCGAAATACTCACCTGAAATGATTATTCATTATCTAAATAATTCTGATGGCATCAAATTCAATATAAGAACGACAATCCATAGCTTATTGATAATTAATTATATTATTATTACACTCAACAATTGAACAGGAGCATTAAGCAATACCCCTCAACCAGAGATTTAGTAGTAATGAAAATTGCTGCTGAACGAGTTTCGATGCACACGAAAGAGTTGACATTGCTCCAACATCAGTTGCTTTATAATTTCCAATTTGTTGGCGATTGAAAGCCCATCAAAGCTTTAAGAAGTAAACAATATCATATAACAAAACTCTCATGATCGCTAATGAATGACTTAAAATTTGATGGAATTCATTTCATTTTATATAAAAAGTTTGTAACTTTTGTATGTAAAATGTAATGAATATCATGTCCTTCAAAATTTGGGTTTCCAAACAAACCCTTTAAGACTAAAAAAATCTCAGAATACGTCCAATGTTTAGGAGAAAAATCTTACCTTTATTTTCTTGTCAGGAGTGCCTTCAGAAGCCTTTTGATTCCCGTTGAATCGTCTATAATTAGCAAGGCAACACCAAAAACAAAACCAAAACCATGCATTTAAATCAGTCAGAAAGATTGCAACTTTATTAGAGCAAACATTTTTTTAATATATGAATAAGTATATGCAATTTAAGAATACTTCTTTGCAGCACTTGATCCAAATAATGCACTTACAGTAGATTTGAGAGGGTCTTCTAAGTCTAGAGCAACTGAAGCACTTTCAGTTGACTTTTTTGGGCATTCTGGGACTAGAGTAACTGAACCACTTCCAGCTGTTACAGAATTGAACATATATATTACTCCATTGTCATAAGTGTCTCAAACAAAATGTTAAAAAATTAAGTCCTTTTAACATAACACAACAACCAAGGACTGCATTCATAATAAGTAACAACTTTACCAGCATTTTAATTATCTATGTATAAATTTGCAACTCCAACACTGAGATAAACTATCCTAATCCACCGATTTGAGTGCAATCCTTTAAATCTGTTATTTACTTCCATCTCCAGAAGCCGTATATTAGACATTTTCCATTCTCTTCTCTATTATGAGTACGGCAGTGTTGCAATAGGAAACAAGGATATTTAATTGAGCATCGAAGGAGGAATTCAAGTTCTTCAATAGGTGATAAGAGTAAAAACATAGCAAATATCAGCAACACTTGAAATCTTAGATTCTAAAGCCTAAATCTAATAAATCTGCATATCACTCGCTTTAGTTTCACAACAGATATTGAACATTATTAAAAGATTTCAATTAATAATCAGAATCAGTAAATATACGCCAAAATGTGTTAAGAAAATATAGTGCATGCCACTTCAACATGGATTTTGAAAATGATATGCCGTTCCACTTCTCGATTAATAAGTTGTAACTGAACTATCACTTAGAATTAAGTATAAAAGATTATAGCTAATAAAGGTGGTTAATTAAATCAATAAGGTTCAGTGAAAATTTTCAACTGAATATTTGTAAACACTCACTTGTTTTGGATAATTTAGCCGCCTTCTGGTGTACAGTATTTCGGTGAGTCTGAAATAGTTACACATTAAAAAAGTTAGTGCCTCAAAGGAGATGTCCATTTTCCTATCATTTTGATCTGTCACTTATTCAAAACATGAAATAAAATTATCCAAAATAGACCTGAAGGTGGCTCTTTATGTGGTCAAGAGTTAAACCTTCTTTTACATTCATTACGTACAGAATGCTACTTGGTGTTGATTCTGCAATGGGGAGATGCACAAAAATAATTAGTGTCAAGAGACAATATCCAAAAAAAACAAAAGAGTAAATCTGTGATTTAAACAAAGAATATGATATCTTTCAGTCCCTTGCCTACTACATTAGTACACTGCAGTCTAATTTTACCGGGTATATGTTGAAAAACTTTAAAACAACAATAACTACGGTGCTATATGTGATTGTTTCTTATCGAAACAAAGAATATGATTAAAGAAAAACAATATTCTCCTAAAAGAGTTAAAAAAATAAAGATCATATGCAACTAAAAATGGAGAAAATGATAGCTTAAAACTTTATCATAATACTCTAATAGGCAGCATAAGATCCATGATAAGCTCATCTAAATAAGATAAAATCCAGCCTCTACGCACAAAAAAGAAAGAAGCACAAGATTACATTTGCTCATGTTTCTCATTATAAAGAGAAAAAATCTAACCACCTAAAAGGAATTGAAAAATTGCACGATTGTAAGGTAAGGAAAATTAAAACAATCCAATGATCATATAAAAAGAAAATATCAAACACATATTTGCAAATAGGCCTACTGACTTTCAGTGTTGAGGTTGGAAGAGGAAATAGGCTTAGAAAAACAATGATATAAGGAAAAAGAAGGCAAAGAGAATACAAAATACAACACACTTCTCTTATTTCTTTCACTCAACACTCTTAATACATTTGTTGTTCTTGTTTTTGTTTCTTTTCTATATGGCTAAATGTAGAGCCTATTTATAGCCAAATACCATCTAC
>CATIWQ010151619.1:0-10462 GCA_949673415.1 Euphorbia schlechtendalii
GCTCAAGTTTTGCACTAACATCAAACTTGTAAATACCTAACACTCACAATAACCTTGGACAAATGTTAGTAAAGTATAAGAAATGATAATGTATAAATGTCACGAAAATCAACAAAAAATTTTCAAATTCTTCGATTTTTCATTTTATTTAATTTTTTTTTTGAATTTTACGGGATTTTTACAAATGCCCCCCACACTAAAGAACACAATGTCCTCATTGTGAGACATTATAATAATAAAAAATGAAGTACAAAACTAAAATAAAATAAAATAAAGGAAAGAAATTGAACCCGTTTTGCTCCTCAGAACTTGAATTTGGTGAACTCGGAGATATTTCCAAATTTTGCATTCTGGTTTAATGATATGTTGAATTTTGTCAGTTGATGAACATCTTGTTAAATTGTAGCAATATCTAGGTATGCTTTGTCGACATCTTTCACAAACTTTCCTCTCCAAGTATCATTCGTACTTCCCGAGGCTTGTCTTGAATCACCACTCTCGAATTGCATTTCTTCAACATCTTCTTCATCTGGTTCATTTTCTCGAGTAGTAGACTCTTGCGTCGGTCGAAGCTTTCTTATCCTTACCTCATAAGGTAGGAATGTAAATTTTCCTACTTCTTCTTTAACCAATCCCGCTCTCTTCACGTAGACTCCTCCCATAAAATTAAATTTCTCCCTTGGATTATATTGGTATGGTAATTGATTTTTCGCTCCCAAAATTATCCCACAAATCATGTTTGTGCCTCCAACTGTAGCCTTTTTATGTGTAGTTAGACTAGCGATGGATTCTAAAATATACATCCAAAACTTTGGTCGAAATTGCAAAACTGCGCACTCTAATATTTCTAAGTCTTTCATTGATACTTTAGTTGTTTCATGTCGAAAGAGAAGACTTTGAGAGATGAATTTGTGAAGGTAGAGAAGACTGTTGCTCTGAATATTCTTGTTGGACGAGTTCTTAACATCGTATCGATCTAATCTTGTTAAATCGGTCCAAACGTCCGTTAACTCATAATCTTCATCTTTCTCAATGTCATCAAAATTCTCTCCTAAACCAAACCACTTAATTAAATCCATCATTGTAAACTTATATTCTTTTCCTTCAAGTCTGAATTTATTCTTCAAGACATTCCCATCATCAGCAACTGTAACAAAAAATTCGAGAATCCATTCCTCGATAAAAGGAAATCACATATTCATGAATTTTCCAATCCAAACAGTGAAAAGTATCTTTCTACTTCCGCGTGAATCCCAACATCAATAGCAAAAGTAAGATCATAAAAAAACGTACCATGAAAATCGTAGTTATTGATTCTCAAATATATTTCCACTTCCTCGTCACTATAAATTGGAAAGGGACAACCAACTTCATTTTTTCAGTTCACCAATTTCTTCTTCCCTTTTGATGAAGGTGTTGTAGCCTTCTTAGGAGCCATTGAAATCAAGAAAGAAAGTTTTGGAAAATAAAGAAAACTTGATTTTTGAGAGTTTAGAGATTAAGAATAAGAGTTATTGTGAAAACAACACATGAAAAGAGGTTATTTATAGGGAATAATCATTGCCTTTACAATGAATATATTATAAATATAATCGTTAGAATATAGCTGTTACAGCAATAACTACTGTTCAGATCGCACAGGTCACGATCGCGAGAGTAAGTCGTGATCATGAATTCCTCTTACTCAGAAACAGAGAGTTTAAATCAAACTGATCACGAGTGAGATATTGTTCGTGATCGCGATGTGATAAAATCCAAAATATTTTCTTCTTTCTTTTATTTTAAAAAACTACACTAATTTAAAATACTTTAAAAATAGAAATATACTACTATAATATACTATATATATTAGAAAAATATAAGAGATTTATGGATCAATGGAGTTTTTCAACCCCTTAACTTCATATTCATGAATGAAATCTAGCCTAACAACTTCTTGGATGCAAGCATCAATCAAGTCAAGTTTCATGCAGATATCTTCATCCATAGGATATTTATCAGCTTTACCCATATTAAATTCAACAGTATCATCCCCTATCCTTAATTTAATTTTGCCTTCTGAAACATCTATCAATGCTTTGCCAGTATGTATAAAAGGTCTTCCTAAAATTATAGGACATTTTTCATCATATGCAAAATCTAGCACAACAAAGTCAATAAGGAAAACAAATTTATCCACTTTAACTAGGATATCTTCTATTATGCCATAAGGACGTTTAATAGACTAGTCAGCCAGCTGCAATACCATATTTGTCCTTTTAACTTCGTCATCAAGCTTCAATACTTTGAAGATCATTAAAGGCATAAGATTTCTACTAGCCCCAAGATCACATAAATATTTTGGAAAAGAAATGTTTCCAAGTTTACACGGAATTGTGAAACTTCCTGGATCTTTTAGTTTAGTGGGCATTTTAGCAGTTATTATTTTACTACAATCTTCAGTTAAAGATACTTTTGATATTCCTTCTAAACTACGTTTTCGATATAAAAGTTCTCTGATAAACTTACCGTAGTTAGGATTCTGGGTAGTGGCTTCAATGAATGAAAGATTGATTTCCAGACCCTTAAGTTTGTTGATGAAATCAATAAACTATTTATCCTCATTCTTCTTCTTCATTCTTTGTGGAAATGGTGGTTGAGGTGGATTAACCTTTCCGGATTTAGGCTGTTCATCCTCTTCTACACCGTTATCAGATTTACTAGGATATTCATCCGGTACTTCAACAAAATCATTAGCAAGCATACCCGAAGGATTTAGTTTATCTAGTAATTTACCACTACGAAGGGCTATAGCATGCACATTTTCCTTAGGATTTTCCTCTATGTTACTAGGCAAATGACCTTTCCCTCTAGATGGAATAACACTCGCTAATTGACCAACTTGTATCTCCAAATTATGAATTGAAGATGATTGGTTTTTAAATATTTGATCCATCTTATTCTCTAACTTTTTGTAACATTCTTTCGACTCCAATTGTTTATTACAAACTCCCTCTAGAAACTTGTCTATCTTACTTGTTAACTACCCTATTCTATCAGTACTTTGATAATTCTTTTGTTGATTATCACCATACTTCCAATTAGAATTTTGGTAGTTATTTCCATTATTAACATAAGAATTCCCTTGACTTTGAACATAACTTAATTTCTCCTCTACACATGGGTTAAAGTTACACTCAAAAGCTGTATGTCCGATTTGACTACAATTTTCACATATCAAAGGGTTATTTTTACTAACATGCATATTACTATCTTGTTAGATAAAGCAGATATTTGAGCTTGCATAATAGAAATGGAATCTAATCCATGGACCTTTTTAACTGAACTAGAAGATGAAGATGTAGCATGTGAATGAGCAGGATTGATAATACTTACTTGTGCTCTTTCCACTGGCCACATACTATTGTTGCTTGCCATATCTTCTAAAAGTTCAAAAGCTTCTTGATTAGTTTTCTTCATAAGAGAATCTGCAGCCATAGCATCAATTGCTCCTCTCGTAGCATGATTTATACCATTGTAGAAAGTTTGCAGAATAACATTCTGAGGTAAACCATGATGAGGAAAAACTCGTTGAAGTTTCATATAACATTCCCAGGCTTCGTATAAGGATTCACTATATTTCTGGGTAAAGGAAGTGATTTCTTTAATGAGTCTTGCGGTTTTTGCTAAAGGGAAATATTTGGTTAGAAAGGCTTGGGCTAATTGGTTCCAGGTAGTGATTGAATTTGGGGGTAATGAATTCAACCAAACTTTCGCTTTATCACGGAGTGTAAATGGAAATAAGCGAAGTTTAATTGATTCTTCAGGAACATTGGGCATTCTGAAAGTATTACAGACTTCTAAAAAGTTTACTATATGAGAATTTGGATTTTCATTGGGTAGACCATAATATTGTACATTGTTGCTAATCATTTAAAGTAATGCTGGTTTTATTTCAAATTGATTCGCATCAATCGGTGGTCTAACAATTCCTTGATTATTACCATTGATGGTCGAGATAACATAATCCATAAGCCTTGGTTGGGGTGGATCTTCATTTGGGTTAAGATTTGGGTTTTCAACTTGACCGCCAGCCATTCTTCTCTCCTGTCTCTTATATTGTTATTTCCTTGCCCTACCAAATCGTTCTATCTCTGATTCGAAAGACGCCAAACTTTCTCCCGAACTACGCGTACTAGGCATGCACACGCTAGAAAGAAAACTCAATGAATAAGCAAGAAAAATATGTTAATATCAAAATAATATAAATAATAAAATAAATCTAAATAACATATAAAATATAATTTTCCAAAGTTAAATCTCCAAAACACAATTATCTTCCCCTGAAATTTTTATCTAAAACGCACTTGCCTTCCTCGGCAACGGTGCCAAAAACTTGTTCGCCACTTTTCCACTGATAAGTTTAATAGTTTGTTCACAAGATTCGGCTATTTATCAACGGCGCCAAAAACTTGTTCGTAAAAAATATAGGTGTTGTCAGTACCTCTTATCAAATAGAAAAATGATGGTAACTGCAAGTATACAGTTGCGATGTAGTTTTAAAGGATATCGATCCCACAGGGAAGGGCTAGTTCTAAAGATCAGCAATGAAGATAAAATAAGGAAAATAAAATATAATAAGGTAAACTTTTAGGAAAGAAGGGTTAGAATGAAAAATGAGTAAATATAAGTGTGAAAGATTAGAGAATCTAAATATATAGATTTTCCCTACGAAATAAGAATAGCGGAGAAAGAATGCAAGTTCAACAAAGTTGTTCCGATTCACTAAACTAATCTAATAGACTTGGTTCTGAATACTCTGATGTTCAATTATTCACCGCAGAGCAACACATGAAATGACTTTTCTAAATCTAGCGCAAATGAATTAAGACTATCATATAAACCTGGACAACATCAATACTATGCTTAGTACTAGTCGCTCTCACATAGCCACATTTAGCAAGTTACCATTCCAAAAATGTTGGCTGATTAAACAGCGTTATATCACAAATCCAGTGATTATACATGATATTGTTAACCCCGAAACTACTCTTAAAATTAACTCCAACGCATATAACTTGATTAACATGAAAGACTTAACACGAAATACGCATTATGACACATAGACATATCATAAACTTCGAAATAGAAAGCAAAACAAAGTTGTAATGTATGCAAGTGAAAGCTAAAGTTGATCAAACCGTATCCACTCTTTAATGAGAGTCGTTAATTCCTGCAATTCCTGCGTCTGCTTTGAATTCGGTCTCAGCCCGTACAGAACCTCCGCTAGGATGCTATTCTTTGCGAATATCGAACAAACGAATATTAAAAAATGAAAACTTTTATTGATAAGTGATTTACAAGTAAACTTATACAACACTCGCTCGAGAATATAGAGAAATCCAGTGATCGAAACAGGGATTCGAATCACTTAAACATTTTCTCGCTAACGCTTATAAATGTAGCGAAACTAGACATTTATTCTCTATCTATACACTATGCACAATCTTTCACCTCTTTCTTCTACACGAAATTAGTGAGGTTTGGAGCCCTATTTATAGAGTTTGAAGGGTTGCGTCTATCCAAATGAAGGGTTGTGTCCATTAGTGAATGATTGCATCTTTTCATTATGATTGGTTGAGAAGCTTTGATTTAATCCACAATGGATAGGCACCTTTTCATGATTGGTTGACTTCTGATAAGTTTCTTTTCGTTGGCAGTTGATGGCGGTTGATCATGCTTATCTGGCGGTTGGTAGTTAAGAAGATACTACTAGAAAACCGTCCAAGTCGCGACCGCGATATACATGTCACGACCGTGAATCTTTGATTGGTAGACTTCTAATATGAAGTAGAACTAGTCGCGACCGCAAATGATTTTCGCGATCGTGAATTGAGTTTTTCTTCAGAAATCTCTTTGCAACTTCACCGATCTTTGACAGCTTCGATCCTAAGCCAAATCTTTAAGTTACACGCATCTTTTTGCACCTTTTTCACTCTTTTTTCCTAGAATTCCACTTTAGATCATTTTACTCCCAAGATTTACCTAATATCTACATTTGCATAAAAAACAACTACATACCACGTGAAATCTTTTATACGAAGTATAAAAATGACTTAATTCATAGTGTTTAATGTGTAAAATTAATATGATATTAAGGGTAATTATACACTTATCAAGCTTCTCTACCATGATCAACAAAGCTACTAGAAAGAACCTCGACCAATAGGGTAGTCACCATTTCAGGCCTTTAGTAGTGGCACAGCTTGACACACAATCAAGTAGCACAACACTTAGTTTGGAACACCTGAAACCATAAAATAAACAATTCAATACAGGTAATATAAAAAGTGCAACAATAATAATGGAAACGGTGTTTCTAAAAGTCCAATTAAACTTTCTTTTAGTTTCAACACAAACAGAATTATCATTGCATAAACCATTACCAAATACAGAATCTTCAAAGTTTTCAAAGGAAAGAATTCAAGTCAATAGGCAAGCAAAAACAATAGCAAATAGGAACTGAAGAAATGTTAATCTAAATGATATATAACTATGCAATTTAGATTCAACTTCAGCAGGTTCATTTTTGCAACTTACAATATCAGTAACTTGTTTATTATATGCATATCACCACTCTGAATTTCAACAGTGTTAAGAATGGAATCAGAGGTCACAAAAGATACATTTTCATTACTAAACTCCACCTTAAACAAACCAGCACTTACCAAGGCTTTGTTGGAAATACAATCATCAAATTTAGCATGTGGAATGTTACTAAGTTTAGAATTTTCACCACTTCCAACAGCCATAACATCATAAACAGTTTGAGCATTATCAAGAGATACTACTTGACCAATACTAGCATTATCAACACTCAACTGACATAGAGTTTTATTCAAAACATCATATTCAAATAAAACTTCAGATTCAAGCAGAGTAGATTTTATAACATTTTCATTAAAGGAATATACGATTTCAATACTCTCTTGACTATAAAAAAATGAACATATAAAGATAATAAGTTTGGGACAATCTCTTTATATTGTCTTTGAAATCAATCGCGTAATTGATATGGGGGACAATTATAATTTTTATGCTCAATTCATTTCTAATTTGTAATAGACGATAAATGTTTCTGAAAAAAATAAAATGTAATTAAATATTTATTTTACCATGGATAATAGACAATTTATCGATGGATTCATTATCTTCTATGACTTCCACTTTCTTTCTCTGCAGTCTTTCCTCAATGTGTCACTCCCTTATTGGACCCATTTCCTTTGTTTTTCACGTTTTATTAATATCCTTCTCAAGCACCTATTCTCTTTCTCTGTATAATTGTTATCAGATTCAACTCACCGCTCTCAAATCCTTGTTTCTCTTGTTCAATTTTTTCTTCCACTTCTTCTCAACTTCGAGATTAGAAGCTCAATTTCTTCTACTTCCTTATAGTTTTACGGTTTTTAATTACAAAAGCATAAGAGAGGTTCACACAGTTGTTGAGGAGGGGTGAGGTGGCGTCAGCTGAAGAGTGAGGGCGGAAAAAAATGCAAATAGTGGTCTAACAATTCCGACAGAGAGAGGAGGTAGCCACAATCCTCTGTCCCCACTATTCACAGATAGTCACTTCTCAATTTTATATTTTACTTCTCCCCCAAATTTTGCATGTATTTATGCTTGATGAAATTGTGTTTTATGTGATTTCAGGTTGGGAATTTTTTATTGATTTTCTGTTAATCAGCTCTACTGAGATTTGTAGCTTATGCATCCATCATTGTCTCACTTCATTTGCTCAAAGGTTTGACTGGTATTGATGTAATTATTTTTTCCTCTGGCTTCACCCTGATAGAAAATGGTTTTAATCTAAAGGAATGGGACTAAAAACTCTGTATTTTTATTGATGATTAAACCTTGAGATTACACGTCCCTTTAATACCGATTACAAGTTGCATATACATGGTAATTAGTAAAGGCTATTTATGCTAATGAGGATTTCTGTAATTGCCTATTGAAGCTAATTGATATGTTGCCTTGACCGGGAAATGATGACTTTACCTTTTTCTAACACTCACCCTTAAGTTAAGTAGTGGGATCGCCGATGCTTAACTTGTTTAGTACTTCATTGAAAATTCATCCATTTACTACTTTTGTCAGAAAGTCTGCGAGTTGGTCTTCGAACTACGAGTTGGTCTTCGGACTTTACATAAGGAAGTATAATTGTTCCAGCTTCTAATTTCTCTTTGATGAAATGTCTGTCAACTTCCACATGCTTGGTTCGATCATATTGTACTGGATTCTCAGAAATTTGTATGGCTGCTTGATTGTCGCACATCAACTCGCATGGCTCAGATGGTGGGAAGCCAATTTCAGTTAGTAACTTTTGTATCTATAAAACCTCTGTGAAACCTCGAGCTATACCTTGAAATTCTGCCTTAGCACTGGATAGTGCCACAACTTTCTTTTTTTTCTTCTCCAGGTGATTAAGTTTCTTCTTACCAGAGTAAAGTAGCCTGATGTAGACTTTTAATCTATTGGATTTCCTGCCCAATCTGCATCCATATATGCTTTGATATCCAGATGACCTTGATTGTTGAATAGTATTCCATACACATTTGTTCCTTTGAGGTACCTTATGATTCTCTGCACAACTTCCATGCGATGATTCTGCGGTCGATGCATAAATTAACTAACTATTCTCACAACATATGAGATGTCTGGTCGAGTATGAGATAGATAAATCAATTTACCTACCAACCGCAGATACCTCTCTGTCTGTGTCCTTGGCACCTTCTAGTATCCTGAGCCCATGATTGACTATCATTGGTGTGTCGACAGGTTTGCAGTCAATCCTTCCTGTTTTGCTAGTAGGTCCAAAATGTATTTCTTCTGGCATATGAAGATACCTTGCTCAAACCTTAGTACTTCGATTCCAAGGAAATATTTCAACCTTCCAAGGTCTACATAGTACAGTCCTTGGTGCTCAGTGCCACGCCTAATAATCATTCCTGTCCTGATGTCCTGCAGTATATAGAAAGTCAGATTTATAAGTTTAGTACAGTTGAGTTCTTTTGTAACATGACTAATAAAGAATAGTTTGTGTGATAAAGCTGGAACATAGAGGCAATTTGTTAATTTCAACGTGGGTGAGATTTAAATTGTTCCCGCTCTTTGTACATTAATCACTTCTCCATTGGCGGCTCTCACTGATTCTTTTAGGGGTTTTGATTGGGTTTGAAGGTCATTAGGATCAAAAGTCATAGTGTTGGTAGCGCCGCAATCAAAAATCCATGATGTGGATTTAGCATTATGGACTGAGTTCGCATGGGCTTGAGGTTTGGCCGAAATGATTGGGCTTAAGTTTGGTGGGCCCTTTTTGGAAAACATTGGGATATGTTTATTTGAATGTGGGCTTAAACTTGGGTTGGCTGATTTATTTGAAGGAGGGTTTATTTCAGATTTGGGCAATTTGAAACTTGGGCTTGGATTGGCCGAATTAATGAAGTGGGTTTATTTCGGTTTTGGGCTTGGGCAAACTTGGGCTTAAGGGTTTGTGAGAAATGGGTCCTTTATAAATACAGTTAAAAAGAATAGGGTTTGAGAAATTCTTAAACCCTTTACCTAAAGTCATTTCTCTCTTCTCCCCTTGCCCACGGTAGCGATGGTTTGTTCGCCACTTTCCTACTGATAAGTTTAATAGTTTGTTCACAAGATTCGGCTATATATCAACAGCACCAAAAACTTGTTCATGTAAAGTATAGGTGTTGTCAGTACCCCTTATCATATAGAAAAATGATGATAACTGCAAGTATACAGTTGCGATGTAGTTTTAAAAGATATCGATCCCACAGGGAAGGACTAGCTTTGAAGATAAACAAGGAAAGACAAAATAAAAGAAAGTAAAAATAGTTTTGAGATTTTTATTTGGATAGGAAGATTAGAATGAAAAGTTGAGTAAATATAGATGTGATAGATGAGACTCTAAATACATATATTTTCACTATGAACAAGTATAGTAGAGAAAATATGCAAGATCAACAAAGATGTTACGACTCACTAGACTAACCTAACAAACCCGGTTCAACACATTTAGATGTTCAATGATGCACCGCAGAGCAAAACATGAAATAAATTTTCTAATCTTAGCCCAAATGAGATAAGACTATTATATAAACCTGGACAACGTCAATACTATGCTTAGTATGGGTCGCTCTCACATAGCCATATTTAGCAAGTTACCATTCAAAAAATGTTGGCTCACTAAACAGCATTATATCATAAATCCAGTGATTATATACGATATTGTTAACCCCGAAACTACTTTTAAAATTAACGCCAACGCATATAACTTTATTAACATAAAAGACTTAGCACGAAATACGCATTATGACACATAGACATATCATAAACTTCGAAATAGAAAGTATAAGTAGAAAGCAAAGCAAAGTTGTAAGGTATGCAAGTGAAAGCTAAAGTTGATCAA
>CATIWQ010151632.1:0-34408 GCA_949673415.1 Euphorbia schlechtendalii
GAAATATAGGGGAAATCGATCAGAGGCTTCGATACAAGTAAGTTTACTAATTTGGAATAAATTCAAAATTGTATGGTGTATATGGGTTTGAAAGTAATTCATTAGATTTCCTTTCTAAGGTTATTCATTCTAGGGTTTCTGTAAAAAAGGATATTCTGATTCCCGTTGATTGTTGTAGAAAAGGATATTCTGCTCCTGAAATTGATTCTAACTACAGTCTTGTTGGAAGAGTATGAGGTATATGGTTTGTGTTTGATTGAGGGGTTTACTCAGAATTCGAATCTAGTTTTACTAAATAAAATAATAGCAAAATCTGTATGGGTTTGTATGGCTGTATATATGGTTTTAGCAAAATCTGTATGGGTTTGTATGGCTGTATATATGGGTTTATATGAACTATTAAAATGAAACAATCTGAAATCAAGGTTTTGTATGTGGTGTCGTATATTCATGAAGTTAAGTTTTATGGTGTTATAGTTTTGTATAAGTTGAATCTGTATAGGTTATTGAATTCGGTGGACATGTAAGTATTAAATGTATTGTGTATGTATTTGGGTTTTGTTGTGCGTTTACTATATGTGTATTCGTATAGACTTGTATGTTGTTTGTAAGGTATATTGTCGATTTTTATACTTGTAAGGTGTCTCATGGTTCTATATAGATTATTTGTGTATAGGTTTGAATCGATGTGCATGTTATTAGGCGAGGTAAGAAAATTTTTGCATAGTTAGAAACTGTCGTATAGGTTGCTGTATAGTTACAATATGATATGTATGGTTTATTTCACAACCGTATGGTTTAAATGTATGGTTTATAATATTATCGCAACCCATATATATAAGGTAGTAATAGCTATACACAATATGTAAGATCAACCATACTTATAGAAGCAATAACCATACACTTTACAGATAAACTTATTTTCACAAGTGTCATATAATTTAATTCACGGCTTTGTGGTTTATATATATGGCTTATATGTATGGGTGTATATAATTAACATTTAAGCAACCTCTTAGTATGAGTTTCGATTTCTAAACAATCTAACTTTATTAGAATTTTAAATTTATTTTGTTAATCTAATTCCATCAGTTATATGACACTTGAATTTTATTGGTTTTGCAGCACATTGATGTGATATTGTATTATTTGATGAAAAAAGGAAGATATTCAGAAAGAATTAGGTTGAATTTCACAACAACAGATTCTGTGTTAGACGTGAGAATGAGGTATTTACTTACGCAGGTCCATAAATGATCAAATCTTGTGGATGTTAATAATGTTGTGAAAAGTCGTAACGGAGTTAGAAAACAAATGTCGGGACGTGGCATTCGATGTGCAAGACCATGTGTTGAGGTTGATCATGTGTTGTTTCCGATATTTGTTAACTATAACCATTGGATATTAGAAAGATTTGAAATATCAACAAGGACATTATATGTGTATGACTCTGACATACGGAGGTTAATGCCGCAAAGTACAACAATAACAGCGAAGGGTATGCTAGTGTTATTCCATACTTGATCAGTTCACAGGATGTTTTGGATAAGAAGGTAATGCAATCGGACACCTACAACATTACAAATCCTCTAAGCCCTCTAAATGTTGTTTATGTCTCTGATGTGGCTCAACAAAGCGATTGATAAGCATTTTACATATTTACATCTATATTGCAAAATACAATGATTATACATTATATTATAAAATATTAAACAATCAAACTTTCATTGCAGAAATTGTGGACTGTTTGTTTTGAGTTTTGCGGAATATCTAATAGAATAACGACCAATTCCAAGGGAGATCGATGTTCAGCTTCACAGGCCAAGACTTGCCTTCAGTCTGTATTGTCATGGGAGAAGAAAATCCGAAAACAATGAAGAGAGCGATGATTGAGTGACCTGCTTTTCATTCGTTAATTGAACTAATGTTGCACATTGAAGTTACTATGTTTTTTTTAAGAATTTTTTAATATGGTTGTTAATTAGGGTTTTAAGGATTTTTTTTAATTCTTCTACTGCCATACATTTATACCAGGGCATTTTAAGAATAAACAGTTGTATAACTATACACATTATACAACATAACCATACAACAGATGCAAAGAACAGTACACTTTACCATGCAACATAACCATGCAACTATACACATTATACAACATAACTATGCAACTATACACATTATGCAAGTATAACCATACATACAAAAAACAATAACCATACATATAAAAAATTAACAATACATATAAAGCAACTAAAACCATACAATAAATGCATAAAACCATACAATAAATGTATAAAACCATACATATCAACTCGAACAATACACAACATACAGTATGGTTTAAATGTATGATTTATAATTTTATCTCAACCCATACATATCAACGTATAATAACTGTATTCATTATGCAACTATACACATTATGCAAGTATACACATTATACAAGCAATAACCATACATATAAAAAATCAATAATATATATAAAGCAACTAAAACCATACAATAAATGCATAAAACCATACATATCAACTCGAACAATACACAACATACAGTATGGTTTATATGTATGGTTTATAAGTTGATCTTAACCCACACATATCAACGTATAATAACTGTATACATTATGCAACTATACACATTATTCAAATACAACATACATACAAAAAGCAATAACCATACATATAAAAAATGAACAATGTACATAAAGCAATTAGAACCATACAATAAATGCATAAAACAATACATATCAACGCGAACAATACAAATTAAATGTAATTACTTATACGAATAAAATGTAATATAGAATAACATAAAAAAAATAAAAAAGTTGTACTATAAAAAAAATGTTGTTTAACATCCTACTTTAAACAAAAAAAAAATAATATCAAAGATAAATAAGAAAATAATACAACAAAAATATTGTTTAATATCCTACTTTGTAAGTCTACAAGTTCTCCTATTATGACCGGGAATCCCACAAGTACTACAACGTACTTGTAAACAGTTTTATAAACATATCATGCGCTTATCCCCATTCGATATTATCTTCATTGTGCTCATAATCAATCCCCACTTGTACATTGATAGGACATGGTTTATCAACAACTGCAAAAAAAAGAAATAACAAAAATAAATGTATTATAATGTATGTTTACATTTGAATTAGTACCCATACATAATAGTTAGAAAACATAAGTATCATAGGCGTAAAGCGCAAAATCATACACATGATAAAACGCAAAACCATTTAAATCAAAACATAACCATATAACAGCAAAAATAAAACCGTACACGTTTTGACTTTATAAATATAACTATACATATTCTAAAACACATAACCATTCAAACCAAAACGTAACCATACAATAAAATGCATAAAACCATTCAATTATTTCCGAAAGTTAAAACCATACACGTTTTGCTATTATGAATATAACCATACACATTCTAAAGTGCAGAACCATACAAACCAAAATATAACTATACAACAGAATGCATAAAACCAATCAATCAATTCGGAAAATTAAAACCATACACATTTTGATATTATGAATATAGCCATACATATTCTAAAACGCAGAATCATTCAAACCAAAACATAACCATACAAAAGAATTCATAGAACCATTCAATTATTTCTGAAAATTTAAATATAACTTTTGTTTAAAAAAACACGCACCAGGAGGATGACGGGTTGTGCATGTTTGTTCATCGTCAAAGTTGTAACAAGTGGATACTCCATTGGATCAACTGTGCGAAATCGAGATCGTAAATAGAATCGCAATGACACATCATCGAAAATTTTCATTGGATTTGATTTGGAACGAAGCTGAAATTGAATCAATAAATTGACATTCGATGGATCTAACATCAAACTGTAAAAAATAACGGATTGCAATTCTCTGAAACTCATTTTTTTATTGATAACAATTCTGTAATCACTGTAATCAGCGATATCCTTCTCGGGAGTCCAGTAACCATTGTGATAGATAAGGATATCAATTTCCTCAATTGCAGATTAGACAGGGAACCATATGAGACAGAATCCGCGGATAAAATATGAGAGGAATCCGAAAATAAGATGAAGTAACAGCACATATTCAATAATGGATGAAACAGAGAAGATAATGCAACAAAAACGTTTTTAATTTGCAGATGAATGTGATGAAACAACAACACAGATCCAAGAAGATGAAGCAACAACACAGATTCAATAATGGATGAAACAGAGAAGATAATGCAACAAAAACGTTTTTAATTTGCAGATGAACGTGATGAAGGGACGAATCAGAGAAGAAAACGCAAGAAAAATGTTTTTATTTTGCAGATAAAATTGAACAGTTAATTGAATATGAGAAAATCTTTCTGATAAGGGAGAATCTCACTAATTAAATAACTGCTATAATCAAAATTAATTAAAAAGGAAAAAACTGAAATAATTAAACCTGTATAAAGGGGTATTAATCATTTAATAAAGGGTAATTTATTAAAATAAATATAAAAAAGGGTAATTAATTTATAAGGTTTCAAATGGAATATTTTATTAAGGTGAAACCAAAATGGGCAAAATCCACAATTTCGGTGTAATGTATATTACATGGGGTAATTCAATTGCCTTGAAATCCGTCATAGATTGAGTAGCCCACATCGATTGGCAAACATATATATTTGATTGAATTTTGAATCATCAATAGCCATTTTAATCAACTGAGCTTCATAATATTAAGAAGGCATCATCCAAATTCCACAATTCAGTAGAAACAGAAAAAGATTTTACAAAACCACATGATCTCTTCAAGTTTCAACTAGTATAAGCACTCTTATTCCCAAAAGGCAACTCTTCCGTATTCTAAACCAAGCTGTCATTCCTAAGCCGGGGATATCAGCATGTTTTCAATCCCTGAATTCAAGATGCTCATTACACAGAGCTATGTGGCAAATCAAATCGATCACCCGTGCGCTTCAGGGAGCAAACAGAAGCGAGAAATGTGAGGCAAAAAGAAAGACTTGCATGAATAAAAATGGAAAGTAGCTCCGGAAAGGCGTATTACCTGTAACCCCATTCATTGTCATACCAAGAGACAAGTTTCACAAAAGTGTCATTCAATGCAATTCCAGCCTTGGCATCAAAGATGCTTGACCTGCAAAAGTAGTATCCATGGCATTAGCAAACAATTGCTAAAATAAACTATATGTATAGGATTTGTAACTTGTCTGAAAATAAATACTATTATTCATAAAAATTTAACCTGCTGTTCCCCACAAAGTTGGTTGAGACAACGTCATCTTCAGTGTAACCAAGGATTCCTTTCAAATTCCCTCAGATTCTGCCCTGTAGTACAACAAGATGAGTGGCTATAAGCAATAAACCAAAGAGTAAATTCTAAAATAAACTCAGCTAACCTTTTTTGTGTGTTAAAACAAGACAAGAAGGACTACTATTCTCGATTTTTCAAACTAAGAGCGAAACTCATATATCATTATTTTATAACTGCTTTGATCTCTTCATATGTGGCATTCTTTTCAAGTCTCACAGTAAGATCAACTACTGAAACATCTACTGTGGGAACACGGAAAGCCATTCCAGTCAACTTTCCATTCATGGCAGGAAGCACTTTCCCCACGGCCTACACAAACAATATGCTTTTAAGAACTTGATGCATGTATCAACTATACCTTTTCAGCATAAAGTATATCAACGTTTAAACAGAACACATATCCATATATACAAAATATAAAGGCGACAGTCCTTTGAACTTTTCTGGACACCTGCATAACACATACAACCAGAACAAGTTGAAGAGGATTTGCAGTAAACTTAATGACGGCAGCCATTTAGTACCTTAGCAGCCCCGGTACTGCTAGGAATGATATTGAAAGAAGCAGCTCTACCACCTCTCCAGTCTTTCATCGATGGCCCATCAACAGTCTTTTGTGTGGCTGATAAAGAAAAATTCAAATGACATACATATAAAAATACCTACTGCAGTTTACAGCAAATATGTATAGTATGTAGAATACCCACCAGTAATGGAGTGGACAGTGGTCATAAGTCCCTCAACAATACCAAATTTGTCATTAATAACCTGCAAAGGTGAAAGTGCTTATGACTAACTCGTATTATCTTTTGAACAATGAAACTACAAAAGTTAAAGAGAATAATGCAGACGTACCATGGCCAAAGGAGCTAGACAATTGGTAGTGCAACTAGCATTTGAGACAATGTCAAGGTCAGGCTTGTATTCCTTCTCATTGACACCCACAACAAACATGGGAGCATCCTTGCTGGGGGCAGAGATAACAACCTTCTTTGCACCACCCTATTGTAAATAAAACAAATATATACTATAAGATTTTAAAATAGTAAAATTTTGTTCACATAGGAGCAAATATTTAAAGGACATAAAAACACAAATCAAAACAAGTGTCTAACTAATAGTAATCCCACAAAAATTACCCCAAAGAATATTGGGGATTACCTTATTCTGGTGCATCAATCAGAAAAAGCCAAGGAAAAAAGTTGGGGACGAAGTATACTAATAGTACTAAAAAGGTAAAACCAGCAAGGCTGCAATAACAAGCAGAATGCGTACACATTAAATGAAACTGAAAGGCCAAATTTATGCAGACCTTCAAGTGTGCAGCAGCTTTGTCCTTGTCAGTGAAAACTCCAGTTGATTCGACCACAAAATCAGCACCAGCCTTACTCCATGGAATCTCCTCTGGGTTCCTGATCACAACAAAAATTCAATCAGAACATATACCGATATCCTCAGATTATAATCAAAGTGAAGAGGACCTGCATACCTGGCGCCAAAAACAGCGACAGTTTTGTCGCCGAAGAGAAGAGTCTTCTCATCTTTAACCTTGATATCGTGGTGCTTCCATTGTCCATGGACGGATATCGTATTTAAACATGTAGGTCTACATATGACAAATAAGTAACCAAATCGCATCAATAGAACAAGAAACAACAGAAAAACCATCTGTAAGCAAAGACGAACCATGTATTCATTGGAGATGAAAGGATCATTGACAGCAACAAGCTCCACATCGTCTCTCTGCAATGCAACTCTGGCGACCAAACGCCCGATTCTTCCAAAACCTAGAGCAGCAAGTAATCACATTCAACATCTAGAAGTGCAATAGGATTCGAGAGAATGAAAGGACGAGGAAACTGAGTGGCATACAGTTGATACCGATCTAAATCTTGGCCATTGTAGAATATGAGGTTGATTGAAGTTGAAAAGCTAGCTGAAAATGAAATAGCAGAAGGAAATGAATGGGTGATTATATTACATGTATAAGCGAAAGGAAGATGCGATACGAACTAAGAGAGCGTGACTAACGGAAGAGAGGTGGGTGGGAGGAGATGTCGATGTTGTCCAAGTATGGTGACCGTTCATCTCGATAATTGTGCTGTACAGTGGACAATGACGAGTATCGCGTGATATCTTCGACACTGTTACAAGTGGTAAAAACTAGAAGTTACTGCTGTATTGTAAACTTCCTTGCATGTTACTTTTCATTTTTTAAATAGTACTACGGAACATTTTTGTTTGTTAATTATGTTTGAATTCATAATGTCACATTTTTTTAATTACTCAATAGGTGGTGGATACGGTATTAAAGCAGGTTTAGCGGTTACTTTTATATTGTTTAGGATGTGTGTTTGAGTCAAGTAAACCATGCTTTTCGAATTTTATAAACTTAACTAAAACCTAACATGAATTTATTTGAATTTAACATAATGGATCTTAACACAATTGAAATTGTTGTTATTAATACAAGTTCTACGTAATAGGTTGTAAGTTTTTTTTTAAAAAAATTGCTTGGTTTACTTTACAATAATAATAAAAACACCCATCACCAATCCAAATGTGAACTCAAACTTATGATCATTAAAATCACAACTTCATATCTTAGTCAATTAGGTTAACATAAGCACTGACAGGTTTAACAATATAAACATGTTGAAATTGTTTGACTTTTTAAGTGCTCGCTGTTATAAATTTTTATGAAAACATATTTTAAATAAGCATACGCGACTCAAAGGATGAAATGTTAAGGTATACGAAAGCAACATATTACAAATTAATTCCAAATCAAACTAAATGTATTATTATACTATAAGTTAGCATCATGCTCAATAAACCATAAACTAATTCAAAACATGGGAAGCATTTAGCCCCATAAACGGTGCAGACTTCAATATTCTTCATCTAATTGCCGCTGTTAACTTTTGTACAATATTGTTGAGTGCAGGAGCACTGACTCCACACTTCTGATCGGTAAAGCAAGACCTCCCTTCTTCAGCAGCCTTACATAGTTGTGGATCCAACGGAACCTTCCCCAGAAACGGCACATCCATCTCTCTGCACATTTTCAGAGCACCACCACCACTACTATCAAATACTTCACTATACGCAATCAAGTTCAGCATTTCCGGCGCTCTCTCTTTCATATACTCCGCAACCTTTTCTGTCACGTCTTCTTGTTCGCCAGTCTCGGTCATCTTCATAAACCTAAAATCTGTCAATGGTTGACACAAGCCACTCATATTCTCAACAACCCCCAGGACCTCCACTCCAACTTTCTTGCAGAAACTAACTTCCTTACGCACGTCTATTAGCGATACTTGTTGTGGAGTGGTGACAATAATCGCACCGTCTATTCCAGTAGCTTGAAGGAATTGGACGATAGATATGTGCTCATCAGAGGTCCCTGGCGGGGCATCAACCACTAGAAAATCGAGCTCTCCCCAGTACACATCCTTTAGAAATTGCTTGATGAGCCCATTCTTGCGTGGTCCTCTCCATATCACAGCTTCATCAGGGTTTGGGAGCATGAAGCCTATCGACATGACACCGAGGTTTGACTCAACGTAGACAGGAGACCAACCGAGATTGCTCTGGTGAATGTCTTGGCCTTCTAGGCCTAGCATCTTGGGGATGCTGGGTCCACAAATATCGATGTCCAGGAGACCAACCTGGAAGTCCATAGCTGCTAATGCAAATGCAAGCTGGGCGGAGAATGTGCTCTTTCCAACTCCACCTTTCCCTGATAAAACCAATATCTTGTGCTTCACAGTAGCCATCCGTTCTGCAATTGCAACCAGATCTGCAAACCAATACATATAGTATTTATATGAGCGATAAGCACCTAATTTTTAAGTGAAAATATCATCAAAGAAAGCAGCATCATTGCAAATCTTCTTTATATTGGATTATTACGTCACCATGTATTCAAGATCACTAGAGTAGGCATTAAGAAAGTGAAACTATTAGATTATTACTGTTCGTCCTCCCCCCTTTTTCGTAATTCGATAAGCTCTTATTTCTGTGATTAGATGTCTTTCTTTTACCGCATCTCATTGGTTACTTTGTATCAGAACACAGCCAAAATTAGTTTATTGGAAACTAAAAATCAGTGAGAGAGCTTCGATCATTTTCTGAAACTTTATTTAACTACAAAAGAAACTCAGAGATTGAAAGCTTGTTTATGTCCATGAACATACTCTGCCTATCAAAAGGCAAAAGACCAAACTTTTTCCATTAAAGTTGTTTGTCTCAAGCAATGGTTTGAAACCAAATCTCAATAGCTTCAGAAAATCTCTCTATAATGACAATCCGTAATCGTTAACAGTGCACCAGCCTTTCCACAAATGCTACATCATGTTAGAATCTGGGGAATTTCCTGGATAATTCTGAAGTCGCGAATAACACTTTCAGATTGAAATTTATTTGATCGGTTCACCAAACTTTCAATTGGATAAAATCAGAAAGTATGTCAAGAACTAGAATTGGATGCTTGCTCTGAAAATAAAACCGAATTTTTCTATGTATTAACCAATTTCGTTTCTGGTGATATAAATAACCACAATGTCAATAGATATGTTATTTCAACTAGCTGCCATGTCCAAAGGACATGTTTTTTTGGGATTCAGTTGTGTCCAATCGACACACTGTTTCGGTCCAAAAAATTCATTTTTCTGATGAATTTTCAAAGAATGCGTTTGTTCAGGAAAAAAAAAATTTTCCACAGCCCGGGGCGCTGCCCCTTGACCCCACCAGGGGCTGCCACCCCTTGGACCCCGCATCCGGGGGCGATCGTAACCGCACTCGAACAAGTGTGCACTCCGCACTCTCCTAACTTGTTCGATGAAACATCACGATCGCATTAGTCAAACCAGTCAATCCAATTACACAAAAATACTAACACATCACAGGTAGACAGACTACTCTAGTGTATACAGTATTCCCAGAAATGAAAACTGCTGTAAAGTATGCCCAAGAAATGGCCAGTGCTCACTTGAATAAAATCAAGAAAGAGGTGCACAAAGTAAGGCTCAAATCTTGTTAGTTTTGCAGCAGCTTCTATGCAAACCAACAACAAGCAATCAATATGATCCCAAAAAATATTAAAAAATACTGATACACATCAAATCTGAGTTTTATGCTCTAAAGTAAAGACACCTAAGAATTACTCATCCTCAAAGGTAAACTACTTACAACAGTAAAAGAATAGGTTTTCAAATGCAACCAACTGCAACTTAAAAAACTATATGAAAAAAGTATTACGGCTATAAGAGCATATAACAATAATTATAAGGAGTTCAAAACAGCAACCAGTCAAAGTGTTAAATGATATAACTAGTCGAAGAAACCAAAGAAAGTTTACCCTAATTTAAACAGGAATTCGTAGTAAGCTGGATGAATTGCGATTAAGTATTAAAAGAAAAAAAATAACGAAGGGAAAGAAAGGGAGAAACCAGGATCGGGGCCTTTAGGCGCAGAAGCACAAGCTTCTTGGTTAGGGCATCCTTGACAGGCATCGGATTTTCCAGCTAAATCTGATTGAGTACCAGGGCAATCTGTATTCACAGAATATAATGATATTAATGGAAGTAAATTATAAGCTCTATATCACGTAAACGAATTTCACGAGGTTAAATTAAGAGAAGCAGGAATGACGAAGAAGAGGCCGTACTGTCGTTAGCGTTATCGGGAACTTCACCGTTCTCCATGGTCAAAGTTTTTAGTCTAGCGGCTCACAGCTTTCTTCCTCGCTATTAGCAGTTCGATTCTCAATAACTATTACTACTACAATCTGAAACGATGGTGACTTCTTCAAGACAAAAAACACGGCGCCGGATACCAGTTGATCGAGTGTTTATTGAGACTTGTTTTTAAACAACTCAGTGTTTCTCAGAACTAGTTTAAAAGAGTTTTTAGATTTTAAAAATGTTAATCGATTAAAAAGGTATTTATTATTTATTTGTAAACATAACTTTAATTAATAGAAGTATTTGGGTAAATTATTTAGTCAATGACATAAAATTTTCAAGTTCCTTGTCATTTCTTCTATTTAAGCTTATTTTAAATTAGAAAATAAGTAAAAAGGAAACCCCACATTTCATCATTATATAGAAAGTCAAAACACCGCATCCAAAACGGCACCAATCGAGAAATCAATAGAATTCAACTTATAATTTTTTTTTTTAAATAAGATAGAAGTTAAAATACGATACTTTTTCAACTTCTGTTTTATAAGTGATTTTTTTAAAAATGTGAGTCTGATTTACTTTTAACTTCTGTCTTATTTTTAACTTTCAAGTTAAAAAATATTATTAAAAACACTTCATTATCTGATCTATAAGTTAAAATCTCCTTAAAAAATACTTTTAAGTTAAAAGTTAAAATGGAGATTTTTGAGAAACACCCCAATAATTAAATCGGTATACTTATATTTTCACATTTCACGATTTCAAAGAGAGACAAAAAAAAATGACAAATATCATGAATTGAAAATCAAAAAGTAAATTGAAAATACAACAGATTTAATTCTCAACGTTATTTGTACTGAACACTGAATATTGCAGGATTATTCTAAAATAAAATTTAAACAAAAAATAAAAATATAAAAAATAGCATTCATCAAACAGTAATAATCAATTATAAATAAAAAAACATCCAATTAGACTGATGAAGTAAGCTTAAAACTGAAACTTGTCCTGCTATCGTTCTAATAAAATTGTAACCAAGAATGACAAGAAAATGAATTGCCTGAACATAAAGAAAAGAAACTGCTTGAGTAAGTCAATATAAGCATAATATACAGTGTCGAAATGGTTATGCTAATATAGATCTAAAATGAAACAAACGAGCTTGAATTACAAACAACATTGTTATGCACACGAAAGTTTTTAATAGAACATTATATGTTTATCAGTATATGAAATAATGACTACCTGATATATAATATAAGTTATATGACTTTGTTATTTAGCTGCTTTTTACTTTTTTAGATGATGATTAATATTATTCCAATTTAATTAATATTTAGTGATAGATTATGAAATAGTTTACCTTGAAAACTTTTATATTAGACAATGTTTTAAAAGAAGTTAATCGAGTGGTTAAAGTTTTCAGGGGTTTGGGTGAAAATTAATCGGAATCTAAATGGATTAGTATTTTTTAATTTTAAATTTTTAATGGAAAAAATTTTATATAATAAAATTAAAAATTCATGTAGCTAACATTTTTCTGTATTTTGATAACACTTTTTCTAGAACTTTAGCAACACCGTTTTAAGTTTTGACAACATTTCTGAATATCTGCTAAGGAATTGAGCCTTAGTTGCGCTTTCACCATCTAGTACACCTAATTATATAAAATCATGATGATGTTCTTAGAAAACCCACCTAAAAGCGGAAGCCTTTTGGAACAGTGATATATAAGGCAATAGATTAGGATTTATCCAACGCTTATATGATTTTCATGGGGGAGGTTCAAGAACTTCTTTGTAAGTCGTAAAGAAATGAAACTAGACGAATATACATAACTGCAACAGTGAAGTTGTTTAATGACTTGAACTCCATTTTATTAGCATATTAACATTCACTTACATATATGTATTCTGGGTGGGAGTTGAAGAAGCCCAGAAACTTGGTTCTCTCAACAAACTATGAACACAAGGCTATGATTCTATAACTTGAAAAACGTAAGATCACATTATTACACGTGGATATGGATTAGATTATGGTCGTTACTTCCATGCTACAGTGTAGGCGGGATCCAGATATAACCGTGTGTCTGAACATAGCCCGCATTTTCCAGCAGTTGATCAGCTTCAGCAGGACCTCTGCTGCCTGGTTTGTACTGGATTGGCTTCATTTCACCGTTGTCGATCCTATGCAGAAGCGGTGTGAATATCTCCCATGCTGCCTGTTATTTATTGAAATGTGTGAATTTTTGGACTGCCTTTTTTGGTTTTATATTATACTTCACTAAAAGAAATAAACAACTTTACCTTCAACTCATCTCTCCGAACAAAATGCTGCTGGTCTCCTCTGATTCTGTACAATCCAGTTTAATTTCATCACTATAATAACATAGTAGCCATTCTTAGATATGAGGTAAGTAAGAACTGAATCATACGTATCAAGAATTAGCCGTTCATAAGCTTCTGGAATAGGAACCCCTTGATAGCGTTGCCCATATGACAAGTCCAGTTCACTCTGGACAACCGACATCTCCAATCCCGGTTGTTTGACCTGCACAAGAAACACAGATCAAATGGAAGGAAAGTGCAAGATTGCTGGCATCAATTCACACGGCACACCAAAATTCCTTTAGCTCAATTTTACTTCAATATGATAATAGCTAAATATGTACAAAAGAACATGGAGGAGAATTGTGGCCATTGTGTTAGGGACTTATTCCCAGTTTGTAGCATCTATACAAATATTCAGATATATGCAGCTCTCATCAACCAATATTTTACCAGTTCTTACCGTGAGTTTCATGTAAATAGCTTCCTTTGGTTGTAGGCGTATTACTAACTCATTTCTTCCTTGCTTTTTACCTACATCATAACAAACAAGTCAAGCAAACAGTGAAGAAAAGGACCATGTCCTAATAAAAATGTTTACATACAGAAAAATAAAAAAATTAAACCACTATAAGAAGATCAGTGAGATATGCGTATAGAGATCGAACTTCATTACATTTTTAGGCTGATTATCCTAATTAGAATAGTCATGTCACTTTTTAAATTTGAGTTTAACATACACCTTAAAGAAGTGATATACGAATTGCATAATTCTAGAGCCATACATTTGAATATATCACCAGGAACATCCTTAAATTGAAGACGAATCTCAGCCTTTCTCGAATTCAATGCTTTGCCTGCCTTGAGTATAAAAGGAACACCTGAGAAGCAACACACCAGTTGAAGTGAGAAGAATTTCAAAACATTGTTTCTCTTTTATCAATCTGACTAGGAAACAAAAGTGCATGTGCTAATGTCCAAATAGTATTTTAAAGGAGGCGAAAAAACTACCTTCCCATCGTTCGTTATGAATGTGCATGACAAGAGTCGCAAATGTGGGGGTATTTGAATGGTCAGGAACAGTTGGATCATCCTTATAACCTTCATATTGTCCAAGTACTACCTCTTCATCTTTGATGGGAAGTACTGACTGAAGAACCTGCAAGTAACACCTGGTAATAAGTAATCCGAAGCAACATAAAATTTATGCTGGAAATCAGACTTTATTGAAGTTGTCCATATAGTTATGTCAACACTGAAGCTACATCTACAGTTAGGACAAAAGATACATACCTTCACTTTCTCATCTCGAATGTGCTCGGGTTTCAGCGAGACAGGTTTTTCCATAGCAACTAGACAAAGGACCTGCACTTGATATAGAAAAGAAAATTAGTCAAAAGTGAAATCCCTCTAGTCATTTCTTTTAATTCTCTGCCACGGTGCTGTTTCACATATAGAACCATATCATATTTGGTCATACCTTAAGAGGGAATAAACAAAAAATAAGTATTCATCCTCTATACTGTATCTCAAAGAGTCCAACTAGATGATTTTTACTCTGTACAAGAAAAAAACCCTGCAATGGGACATAAAACTCCACGATAATTCCGTGTGGACTGGGGGTGTGGGGTTGGATGCACCTTCCATTAATTTATAGGTAAAAGACAAACAAGTTCAAAACAACACTTGTTAAATAAATCAGCTTGAAGTCCAAGATTTTACCTGTAATAGGTGATTTTGAATAATATCACGGATAATGCTGCATGAAAAGAAATGGATATTAATATTGTCTCTCAAATAATAACCATATGGATAGCTATAACAAATAGAAATTAAAAGGTGAAATTTTGTCATAATTGGATATCAATGATTATTGACTAAGAAATCATGCTTTACAGAGAACACAAAAACTAATCATCATAGCATACCCATATTCATCAAAATATCCACCACGACCTTCAGTTCCAAAATCCTCTCGGAACACAATCTGACAAACACACGAGCAAAGTAAACACAGACTAAATACAAATACACACACAAGATGTCCTCCAAAACACTAGAAAAGAAGAATCTTTATCCTTTATAAAATTTGAATCCATAGCTAGTGAAAGTAACATGAGTCTTTATAAACAAAAACACAATTCCACTGCTTTATGCTCTGAGGTTGGTTTAAGACAAAAGGCTGGACAGAGTATTCTCACCTGTACATTGGCTATATTATCACGATTCCAAAGAGGTAAAAAGAAGCGATTTGCAAATCGAAGCACCAACTGCAAAATTAAAGCAACAAAAAAGTATGATAAGCATAGTTACCAAACAACAATCAGCAATAATTAAGCACCTACCCAAAACATATTACCATGTTCTGCACCAATTCTTTTCCCAAATAATGATCAATGCGGTAAATTTGAGGTTCCTCAAACAACTCCCCAATCTGAGCACTAAGTTGTTCTGAAGACTCCAGATCCTTGCCAAAAGGCTTTTCTACAACAATCCGAGTCCAGCCACCAAGATCAGCTGGAAACGATCACATGGAGAATTCAGAAATATCAAGACTGAAGTATTATTCTAGTGGGAAAAAAGGATGCTATAATGCATGGTTTGGTCACAATATGCACAATACACTATATTATGGATTATGAGCTTCTCAGAAAAATCAACCAGGACTTGAACATTAAGACAAAACCATAGCATACATACTCCATAATAGATTAGCAATTCAAATATCATAAATATTTTTACACAATTTGACAAGAAGAACAGAAAAAGTGTTTCTATGTAGGACGTTTCCCTCGTAGTACAAAATTATTGCTCATCAGGTCAGCATATGACCTTAAAATTCAACTAGCAGTAAAAGCAACTCCAGATCTGCAAAACTTACATTTATTCATGCAGCATTTCTTGATCATCTTGCAGACAATTGGATAAACTGATGGTGGAAGTGCAAGATATAATAGTCTCCTAGATGATCCTTCTGCACTATTTTTGGCTATTTCATGCTCTGAAATTTCCTTGTCTAGAAGCTGAAAGCCCTCTTCTTTATCATAAGAACCACAAACATATTTGATCTGCAGCATTAAAAAGTATTAACACAATACTGTAACGGGAGGAAGTAAAGTGACAGAAAAACAATGCAGATTAAGGGTCGAACAAACCAATTGTAAGAACTTAGGAACATCTTCTGACTGCCCAGAGGAATCATTTTTCTCAAGATAGCTGCAATTGTGGATCACAGAAAAATGAATCTAATCATTTTAAATATTCATTTTACTTTCAAGATAATATATTCCGAGTACACAGCTCAATCAGAGAGATGATAACGACTCTATATACACAATATTTGGATGTTATATAAAACAAACTTACAAAGAAGTACACATAGACAACAAATTACAAGGTAAATGCAATAAGCAGCAAGCATATTTCAATTTTCCCCCTAATATATCAACAGTGCGAACGACAAACCAAAATCATCACTTTTTTAGCCGAAAGGCTAAGGAGTAATTCAATACCTCTACAACTAACTTCTCTTGGTCCATATGTTTGATGACTGTCCAGAAAACTATGTTAAACCAGTTAAACTTCACCTATTTCAATCTTGTAAACTGGCAAATACACATGCATTATGCATGTTGAAAAACTCAAGATAAGATACAAAGGCAAGATAGTTTACCCACGAATACGATTTCTGAGCTCTTCGTCAGAAATTTTCGTCCTTGCATACCCAAAAATGTGAACTTCATTTGATTGCAAAAAACCCTGCAAAATAACGCAAACATCACGATAAGTAGAAATCAAATTGACTTCTGATGAATTCTAAATTCCCATCCGTTAAATAGAAGATCATTTGAAACGAAAGCGAGCTTTAGAGAGACAGAGTGAGAATTCCATTTTAAACAGCAAATCGTCATCTCTATACCTGGCGGTAAAGATTGAAGAGAGCAGGGAAAGTCTTCTTTTTGGCAAGATCACCGGAGGCACCAAGCACAATAATGGAAAGGCATCCAGTTTCCGGCACATTCTCATATTCTCTAGCGAATGAATCGCTTCTGAAACTAGATCTCTTCTCCATAGACCACTGACTAGAGCCCATGCCTTTATAACTTCAAACGGATATTCCGATTTGACCTCACTCAGTATTTAACTGTTTACAAAAACAAGAGCTTAAATATAGCTCAAATCGGAAAGACTACAAGAATTCAGAGCCAATAAAGGGAAATGCTAAACAGATCCAAGAATAATTCAATAAATCAAAATAAATCATCATGCAGACCAAACTGAGTACAAGAAATATTTAAAATCAAGATCATACCGAATAAATATCAAAGAGGATGCCAGCAATGGAAGCTGAAGATTGTGAAGATAGTTTAATAGAAACACAAAGAAGCTTTGAAATTAGGATAATAAATTCTTCAAACCGCTCTTTGTCGTGGATTTTCAGGAGTAATTTCTTCCCCCCACCAAACTCTTGTTTTGTCTTTGAATAGTATTTTTGCAATTATCAGCCGCCGTGTCTATAGCTGACTGAAATTGGCCTTTTTATCTGAATTGTCCTTCGTTTACTGGTTTGTTTCAAGTACTGCCCCAATTTTTGCAATTTATTGTCATTCCATTCCCTTGTGATTCTCTTGTATTTTGTATCACACAATGTGAATTTTTTGTATCATACAATAATTTTGGCTTGCAAGAGTGATCTATTTTTTTACAGAAATTATATATAAATTCAGTATTTGAAATTATAAAAAGAAATAAATGCGTTGTATTATGTACTTTTTGTATAAAAATTATAATACTCTAATAATTTAAAAAATATCTAGGAACTGAAATGCAATTATTTGTTTGGCTTTTGTGTGATTTTAAGTAAATGATCCATCAGTTTAATTATTGGTCCCAATTAAAGTTAGCATGGTGAATATATATCGTATAAAACATGTCCAATATGCAATTGAAATAGCATTCCGGATTTCATAACAAAATGCAGAGATTGGAAAGTACGAGGGGTTCAGTGTAAATACTAACTAAATACAACATTCTACGGAAGCGCCAAGAGTAATGCCGTAGCAAACAAAATTACGAATCAGCTGTTGGCTTTCCCTCTCTTAATTCCCAAATCCCCACCGAACTCCAGGTTCAGGATTCACTACATCCAGGGTTACGGAGTGCATATGATTTGAGCCTATCCTGTTTGACTATAATACGACAGAGAATAGCCAATTGAGATGGTATAATGATTAGACTCTATTTAAGAGGGTGTTTCTTAAAACTTTTCTAAAAGTCACTTATATCTTATAAGTGACTTTTTTAAGAAGTAAGTCTAACTTACTTTTAACTTCTGTCTTATTTTTAACTTTTAAGTTAAAATAAAGTTATCAGAAACACTTCAATGTCTGACTTATAAATTAAAATCTCCTTAAAAGACACTTTTAAGTTAAAAGTTAAAAAGGAGAAGTTTTGAGAAACACCCTATTTGTTCCCATCATCAACTGGTGACTAAGAACACCTTAAACAATTTTATAGTCATAAGCAAAAGCAACCTTCTGGGTCGTGTTTAAAACACAAGATTTGATACGGAACAAAAAAATAAAGGACATAAAAACTCAATGAAATCGGGAAAAATATGTTCAACTGTTATTATAAGAACATGATCATATAGAAAGAAAATAAAATTCGATCTGTAAAATCATATCTGAAAACGCTAATTCACAACTAAAAATCATAGAAGACAACCTAAAATCGCATGAACAATACTCAATCATGAGTACAAAAGAACAAATTAAATCGTGATCCAGAGAAAGATGAAGAGAAGATCAAACAAATCATTTTCTTAACAGATCTAAACAAATTGTAATAAATCGAAGGAGTAAAGAAAATCAGAACAAACGAAATCAACAACTCTAAACAAGTCGGAACAAATCGAATGAGAAAGCAAATAGGAACAAATCGAAAACGAAAAGCAACAAATCAATAAACTATATTTCGATTGTAAAATCATAAGAAGAAAAAAGATGAAAAGAAATCAAAGAAGTAAGCAAAAAGAAGATATCAGAAATGCAAGAGAGAGGAAGAAGAAATCTATAGAGAGAGAGAGATGGAAAGATCGGTAATGAGAGAGAGATGGGGTGAAAAACAAAAAAAGGTAAAAGCAAAAACATAAATTTAAAAAAAGGAAGAGAAACAAAACTATTATCTCCTTGCATTAGAAGGAAAAATACTTTATCAAAAGATGAGATTCATTTGTATTTCCCTTGAATAAATCGGGATCTATTCCCTGTTTTATTATGTGGACCCGAGTTTTGAATAGAAACAGGCCGGAGGCCCAAAGGGCTTCGACCCAGTTGTCATTTTAAGAAACCTCCGGGGGTGTTTTTGTCATTACAAAAGATAGACGCTGCTCATTTGCGCGGGAAAGTACTTCATCCCTTTACCCAGTCAGGCGGCAAGTAAAAAAAAGCGGAATCAGATCACAATTCATAACATTCTTGTCTCTGCAATTCCCCTTCTTTCTAACCTTAATCGTTTCTCTCCATTTCATTCCCCTTATTATCTGCCGCAAATCTAGACTATGAACGGCGGTGGCCGGAGATGGGACCGGAAGGATTCTGGACGGAGTTCTAAGAAGCAGAAGCTGATTCGCAACGCCGAAGAGGAGCTTGATGCTAAGTTCGGATTTGATCTGTTTAGCGAGGGCGATAAACGCCTTGGCTGGCTTCTTACTTTTTCTTCTGTAAGTTGAATCCATTTCCGGTTATTCCGATTGTTTTTACTCGTATTTTTTTCCTTGCGTTTTTAGTAGGTTTGTTACTTATAGATGAATGGAATTAGTTTATGTTTTTTTTTTGTGAAATTTCAGTCATCTTGGGAAGATCAAGAAACAGGCAAAGTGCATAGTTGTGTTGATCTGTTTTTCGTTACTCAGGTGAGTTCTTCTAGACATATGTCTACTTTTGGCTGTATTGTGTCGATATTCTATCAAATTAACTGCTATTGGAATACGTTTTAAGTTGAATTTGAATTTCACAGGATGGTTCTGCTTTCAAGTCGAAGTTCAAATTCCGCCCTTACTTTTATGCAGCAACTAAGGTAAGATTAGTGTTTGTGGTTCTCTACATACTGCTTTTGTTACTAATGATGCGTGGTCTAACTATTACAGGAAAATATGGAAACGGATGTTGATGCCTATTTGCGTAGACGGTATGAAAGTCAAATTGCAGACATTGAGATTGTGGAGAAGGAGGACCTCGATCTTGTGAGTCACTTCATTTTTTTTTTATCACATTGAGGCCTTTAGTAAAACCCTAGGTTTGGGCTATTAGATGTTTTCTCTTGTGTAGTGGCCATAAAAATTTATCCAATTTTTTACTGAATGTCCACAGGAATTGCCTTTCTTTCTGACGTGCTTCAGATAGTCAAGTTTGATTAAGTTTTTATGTAAGTTTGTCTTTCCTGATTGTGTTATATTTTCATTGACAGAAAAACCATTTGTCCGGTTTACGAAAACGATATTTGAAAATTTCTTTCCCTACTGTCCAACAACTGATGGACGTGAAGAAAGATCTATCACACGTCGTTGAGAGAAACCAAGCCAAGTTTGAAACTGCAGAAGCATACGAATCTATATTAACAGGAAGAAGGTAATACTTGCTCTTTAATTCCTATTCTTCAAAGTGCCATCATCTAGCTTGAAGTTCTATGCCTTATATTTGTAATTCTACATTCAAAATTAAACCTTGACTTGCATTTTAGATATTGCTGTTATGTTCTTCATGTATTTTGGTACCTGACAAGCAGAGAACAAAGACCTCAAGATTTTCTTGATTGTATAGTTGATCTTCGGGAGTATGATGTTCCATATCATGTCCGCTTTGCCATTGACAATGGTGATAAGTTATCTATTATTTCTGTCTTTTTTTTTCTTTATTTCTTGTCGAGATGAATGAATTGCATAACTATTAAGTGACAACCTAATTTGATGTTCAGATATCCGATCTGGACAGTGGTACGATGTTAGTGTGTCCAGTAGCGGTGTTATGCTTGAAAAGAGGACTGATCTTCTTCAACGTGCTGAAGTTCGCATATGTGCATTTGATATTGAGACTACCAAACTTCCACTGAAGTTTCCAGATGCTGAATATGATGCAGTAATGATGATTTCATACATGGTTGATGGACACGGCTTCTTAATCATTAACAGAGAGGTAGCATTAATTTCTTGTTGTTAATTAAGTATCTTGGTTTGTTTTTGTGATATTAATTGTTGCTATGATAATTATGTTTTGTATGTATGCATCTGTCTCAAATGTAATTACTTATTATGGCTCCCTTTATCCATTTAAATGCTGGGCAATATAATTTTCTATATTTTTCTGTAGAATTGAATGTATAGTTGATCTTCTGCTGGGCAATAGAATTGAATGTAATACTTAATAGTTTCAATAATATTTTCAATTTCTAAAAATATTAAAAAAGAAAAATTGAAATTTTCTTTTAGTAAATATTCAAGGATGCCATAATTTTACAAATTTTTTCCAAATAGTTCCATTTGATCATTATATATCCTCAAGTCTGACCTCTTAAAAGAATGATGATTACGTTCAGTTGCTTCAGTTGTTAGTTCCTTTATTCATTCATTGTGTTTGCAACCTGAGAATCGTAGAGATGTTGAAGTGTATTAAGTTTTTAAGAAGTGTATGAACCCTAAGTGAATAAGATTTGATTGCTTTAGATAAAATATGGAAAGACCAAAATTTGGGATTGCTTTTGGAAGAGATTAGGTACAGCCCTCCAAGACATTGAATTGATAATGTTGAAAAGAAAAAATACAATGCAGTAATAAGTTAGGCAAAATTGCTGATTGATATTTTAAGTAGGTTATGATGTGTTTTCACTTTTCACCATAATATAAAAGGATGCAAATGCTTATAATCCTGAAGTAAACAACTTCAACTTGATTTGTCTTAATGTGGCATTCAATTATTCACTCTCTTTGATATAAACTGAAGTTTTTTCCCTTTTAGTGTGTAGGTGAAGATGTAGAAGATTTAGAGTACACTCCAAAACCAGAATTTGAAGGGCACTTTAAAGTGACCAATGTACAAAATGAGGTACTTGAATTCATTAATCTAATTAAACTGGTAAGCTGATACGTGATTGTGTTGGCTTGAACATTTTGTACTTATTTGCAGTTGGAACTCCTCAGAATGTGGTTTGCTCACATGCAAGAAGTGAAACCTGGTATCTATGTTACATACAACGGTGACTACTTTGACTGGCCTTTTCTCGAAACCAGAGCAGCTTATCATGGGTTCAAGATGAGTGATGTATGCTGCCTGTTATTGCACTTACTTGCCAATCCTGGATGTTTTTGTATTAATATCTTATGCTAATAAAATGTGACAACTTGAAGATTATCAAATATATTAAGATGCATTCTTTTTTCTGTATAGAATCTAAACTATCAACTTAGTTATCTAATTCATTTTTTTCATTCCCTCTAGACTTGTCTTTTTGATTGTGTTATATTTATGTTAAATGACTTTTATATATAATACTGAAGATGCATCGTGAGAATTTCACGTGTGGATATCACTAATTGTTTTATACATTGAACTTCTACTATTTATATGTATTTTATTAATTGGAAGTAGACTGAGGAAGGAAATCGGGAAATTATTTTCATGCAATATTTTGAAACTACTTCATTGATGAGGCATGGTATATTAACTCTTTGATTGAACCATTGCGTGCTTTCCATTTTTTGGTTGCACCTCATATCTTTTACGTGTAGGTGGAAATTTTTTCTCTCTTCAAGCTTTCTTTTTGTTTTTGTTTTGTTACTGTCTTTAAACTGATGACGTGTTTCAGACCAATGACTAGTGTGTTTTGATACAAAAGCAATTTCGTGGCTCTCATAATCAATTCTAGTGTTCCAAAATATATCACATGTTTAATTATTGCTGCTTTAACTCTTCTATTGATTTTCAGGAGGTTGGATTTTCGTGTGACAAGAATCAAGGGGAGTGCCGAGCTAAATTTGCTTGTCATTTGGATTGTTTTGCTTGGGTCAAACGTGATAGTTATCTCCCTCAAGGGAGCCATGGTTTGAAGGTGCAATTGCTTTCTGGGGAATCTTTTTTCTTGAGTTTAGTTTATGTATAGTGGATGGGGTTATTTACTTTGTTGATGCTCTTTAACAAATGGTACCATGTCATGGTGTGGTGATAATTTTTTACTTTAGATCCTTGATACACCCTGGCCTGTAGACTGTAAAATTCTTGTATACCTTGCGTTTGTGTCCAAAAAATGTGTTGTGCTTCCAACTTAGGAGTGTTCGCAGTTTTCCTGACTCCATTTTACTCGGGAATTTAAATACAATGAGTGTCTAATATAATAATATAGAATTTGTTTGTTGCTTGTGTTAAGAATGATGTTGTTAATTGCTAAATGGAATGCAGACTCACAGGTGGAATGATGTCTCATGATTTTTTTCTGTAGTGCTGATAAAAATTAAATGCTAAATTTCATTAAATGACCGTTCAACTTATTCAAGGATAATATACTTCCTCCGCCCTTCAAAAAAGAATAATACTGGTTTGCTGTTTGTGCATTGGATGCGGTACTTGCCCTAATATTATTGTGTTCGTTGTTCATTCTCGATTTGCATTCAGGCTCATTTTCTAAATCATTGGTGAATTTTTTTTATGATGTTGAGACAGGCCGTTACTAAGGCAAAGTTAGGTTATGATCCATTAGAGGTCAACCCTGAAGACATGGTTCGCTTTGCAAAAGAAAGCCCTCAGGTATGAGTCAGCAGAGCGCAGTGCTAATAATTAGAGTGCTTAAAAGAAGTATTTTATTTTCATAATCCTTTTACTTGACGATGAGCTGTCCAACTTTTGTGCTCTGTACATATTTCACTGTGGAAAAATGATGGGAAAAATTCCTTGTATAGCAAAAATGCAACTTTTAGATTAATGATTAGTTGAATATACATTTTGGCGAACAGTTACCGTTTAGAGTTAAATTTGCTTTATGTGCCTTTTCCGCTTTAAAACACTCCTGACTCTGTTTTTGCTTCTGCAAATGTTGTGAACAGACGATGGCCTCATATTCAGTTTCTGATGCTGTTTCAACTTATTATTTGTATATGACCTACGTTCACCCGTTTATTTTCTCTCTCGCGACTATAATTCCCATGTCACCTGATGAGGTTTTGCGAAAAGGCAGTGGAACACTATGCGAAATGCTTCTTATGGTGGAGGTTAGCTCTCATACATATTTATGTGGAGTCATTTCTCCCTTTTGCTTTGTTTTATATTTTCCCTTTCCTAACTTCATTTTCATATATCTCTGTAGGCATACAAGGCTAATGTTATCTGCCCTAACAAACACCAATCTGAGTCAGAGAAGTTCTATAGGAATCATCTTCTTGAGAGTGAGACGTACATTGGTGGGCATGTAGAGTGCCTTGAAAGTGGTGTATTCAGATCTGATCTTCCTACTAGTTTCAAGCTTGATCCTTCAGCATATGATGTAAGCTATTTCATTTGAGCAAATGTTGCAAGTTTCTGAACTTGAATCATGTTATTACGTATATATGGTTTCTATTCAGTATACTAAAATAAATTGAATATGTAAGTCATTGTTTTGTTCATTTCAAAATTTCTCATCTATGAACCTCTCTAAGACTATAATAGCCTTGAACATCAAACTTTCAAAATATATAGTTATTGTAGCATGCTCCCATCTCATTTATGAATGAAGCTAAAACTGAGTTATGCAAATAGATTACTCTTTTGCACTTGGGAAAAACAGCCCTGCCAGGTTTTTTTTTCTAAGTTGGTCTTTGGCAAGTGAATAAGTATTTCTTCCATATAGGATATTCCAATGCCCTAAGAAACTTGGGACCTGTTTTATTATAGAAAATATTAGTTGTTTTCCAGCTAGCCTTCATTCTCCTTTCAGCCTTTCAGAGTCTATTTAAAAAAAGAGTCCAGTACTTCTTTCTCGTTCATGAATATATGAATTTAAGAATTTCTAAGAATATATGGAATAGGAACTTATGTTTTAGTTGAATAATTTTTAATTTCAAAGTGAAATGGAATATCCCAATAAAATTAATATGGAAAAAGTTAAATTAGAAAACTAAGGAAAATGATAAAAAGACATGAAAAAGAATATGAAAATTATTTTGTAAACCAGAAAGGCCATAATTTCTATTCAATTATGGCAAGGTTCAGAGCACACATTGTTGCAAGCAAAGATTATATCCCCATTCGTTTTAATCATCATCCAGTTAAATTCAAAATTCAGCTATATCATAAATAACCAGCTGCTCGGTCGTTTTTTTGTCCTTCTAATGGTTTTTGCTCCCTACGGGTTAGATATGTTTTTTTCGTGGCGAGGGTTGGTATGGGTTTTTTCATTGTTATTCAATGACCCACATACAATGAATTATTCTTTATTTTTACTTTTTTTGTTACTGTTGTATCCTTTTTTTCACTGATGTTAGAACATTTTTGTTTCTAGCAATTGATCGATAATCTTGATCGCGATCTTCAATATGCTATTAGAGTGGAGGGTAAGATGGACTTGGATATAGTTGCCAACTATGATGAAGTGAAGAATGCTATCATGGAAAAGGTATTGAAACATTTTTCAGTTATATTCTTTCAGCAAAGGGTGGTTCGAAATTTGAATACAAAATATATGTTTTCACTTTTGTTCATGCAGCTTCTGAAGTTGAGAGATGAACCTGTGCGAGAAGAATGCCCTCTCATTTATCATCTAGATGTGGCTGCAATGTATCCAAACATTATTTTGACGAACAGGCTTCAGGTACAATGACGAGTCAGCTGCTTTATCTATGCTGAACCTTTTATTACAGTTCAGTTTGATTAGCATGATGCAATTTAACACAGCATCAATCAGAATCTTGACCTGAACATCTAAAAGACAGATATTTTCATTACATCGTTTCTAGAATTTTAGAAAGAAAGAGAGACAAAAACAGTGAGGCTATGTTGTATGTTTTGTGCTACTTAGTTAAACATTGTCATTTTCTTTGGAAATGGATTCTCTAATGTTGAGGTCAAACATTAGAGTAATTTTGGCTCAATCTTTGCCTTTCATTTCAAAATGAAAGGTATGGATTGAATATGATTAAGAAAAACCAAATTCCTCTATTTGATGTCGATTCATCCACACTTCCATTCATTCTCTTTCTTGTGACTAGGAAAGATAAGAAACAACATTACTCTAATGTTTGACCCGTAACATTAGAGAATCTTTTTCCATTTTCTTGAGAAGACCGGTCTTTGCTATTATTATAGAAATGAAGGAGTTCTTAGAAGTGACTAAGGGTTTTGTGGTCACATGATTATGATACATGTATAGTTCTGAAGTTACGATATTGACAAATAACTATGGCATGTTGGTACAGTTTTTTCATAAAATCATATTGTCTAATAACAACCCCATTTTCTGTATTGTCATCTTAAAATCTACATTTTTGTAGAGGATCCATAAATACATATGTATTTTTTTTTCTCCAATTCTAGCCCCCATCTATAGTTACAGAGGAGATTTGTACTGCATGTGACTTCAACCGCCCCGATAAAACTTGTCTTCGAAAACTTGAATGGGTTTGGCGTGGCGAGATCTTTATGGCAAAGAGAAGGTTCTCATTTATACCCAGTTTTATTTTTCTGCATCTTTGCTTGACAATAGTTAATTATATTTTTCATAAACTTTTCATTGATCAATTTCAGCGATTATTATCACTTGAAGAAGCAAATTGAGTCTGAATTTGTTGATGGCACTGATGGTCGGCTCTCAAAATCTTTTCTTGATCTTTCTAAGTTGGAGCAACAATTGAAACTGAAAGAGCGTCTAAAGAAATACTGTCAGAAGGCATGTTTCTATATATACGGTATATATTTGCTTACATATGCTTTTATAATTCTAATTTCTGGAAAATCTTTTAGGCGTATAAACGTGTACTCGATAAACCTGTTACTGAAGTTCGAGAAGCAGGGATTTGCATGCGTGAAAATCCATTTTATGTCGACACGGTTCGCAGGTTTGGAATTTTGATATACTCTATCAAGGGTAACTGATTTTCTGCTTAATGATCATTTTAACCCGAGTGCTGAAATCCTTTGTGATTATTACCATTGGTCCATTGCTGTTTTATGACTAAAATGATACCGAATTGGCAGCAGAAGTTGCATATGATGTACAAGATGTTTAATAATTGATGGCTATTAGTTTGTTGTTTTATGATGCTATTTTACTAAAAACCTCTTGTTTTGGTTATGTTCAAGCTTTCGTGATAGAAGGTACGAGTACAAAGGGCTTAATAAAGTTTGGAAAGGGAAGCTGTCTGATGCCAAGGCTACTGGAAATTCTATTAAGATCCAAGAAGCACAGGTATAGTACATTTTTTCTGTCGAATACAATGAAGTAATTATTATCATGATTATAAAACTTCTTTCTTATACAAATGTCTTCTGCTTTTATGTGCTTGCAGGACATGGTGGTGCTTTATGATTCATTGCAACTTGCACACAAATGTATTCTTAATTCTTTCTATGGATATGTCATGCGCAAGTGAGTTGGGGCTTTCATGTTTATGAATCATCACAGCATTGATTTGACTATTGTCTTATTCAAATTGATGATTTTGCATTTTTTACCAGAGGTGCAAGATGGTACTCAATGGAAATGGCTGGTGTGGTTACATATACAGGAGCAAAAATTATTCAGAATGCTCGCTTGCTGGTTGAGAAAATTGGAAAACCACTTGAGTTGGATACAGATGGTATTTGGTGTGTGCTCCCTGGATCTTTTCCAGAGAACTTTACATTTAAAACGAAGTAAGTTTTTGTTCATATTATGATATATTGTATCATGTAACAGTTCTTTATTTTCTGTACTTTTATTTCATTTGTAGATTTTTAATTAAATTATTGTGAGAAAATTATATGCTAACCTTCATTGGCAAAATATATTTCCAGGGACTTGAAGAAAAAACTAACAATATCATATCCCTGTGTTATGCTTAATGTTGATGTTGCAAGAAATAATACAAACGAACAATATCAGGTCAGTTGAACTTTTTTCTGATATTAAAATCTCAATATTCAGTTCAAGATGTCATGATTTACACATTTTAGATTTTAACCTCTTTTTTCATTTGGTACCAAAATGATTGTTGATTCTAGTTTTCTTTTTGAAACAGACACTTGTTGATCCTGTAAATAAGACATATACAACTCACAGTGAATGTTCGATTGAATTTGAAGTGGATGGTCCATACAAGGTTACATTAAATAGTACATTTATCTCAAACTAGGACTTTTAGCTTGTTGTGTGGCTTTTATCCATTTGATTTTGGCTATCATGCAGGCCATGATTCTTCCTGCCTCTAAGGAGGAAGGCATTCTGATTAAGAAGCGATATGCTGTTTTCAATGATGATGGAACTCTTGCAGAACTTAAAGGTTTTGAAATCAAGCGTAGAGGTGAACTGAAGCTCATCAAAGTTTTCCAGGTATCTTTGCAGCATTTTGCATCATATATGTTTTTCTAAAATAGAAAGGTATGCATTTTTTTATCTGTAAATATCAGGTGTCTCGTGCATTATTAGCTTCAAAGTTGGTGCATAAGAAAGTCTCATTGAGTGGTGCTAAGTTTCTTGTTGTACGTAAGTCACACACACATATATTGTGCTTTTCAAGAGATATCTCGTAATAAGTTTGTTCTACTGGTTTCCTAAACTCTGTTATTCTTTTTCTGGTCTGAATATTGACAGAATTCTGTAATGTATTACTATGATCAAAACTCTACAAAGAACTTTTGTGTTTGTAATGGTTGGTTTGGGTTTGTTCTGAATCAACTTTAACTTTAAGGTGTTGTAGTATGTGTTTTTCCTGATATAAAAAGATTGTCTCTAGCATACGAAAACTATTTAATTTTTTTATGCCGTGCCTTACTGCAGCTTAATCATCTTGAATCTTTGATTCCTGCCACACTGTAGGTTAATGCATTTGGATTTGAGCATCATTTTTCATGCACAATCTGCATTTTTTGGTTGGCAGGCTGAGCTTTTTGACAAGTTTTTGCATGGATCGACTTTAGAAGAATGTTATTCAGCTGTAGCTGCTGTGGCCAACCGATGGCTTGATCTTCTTGATGTAAGTGCAAAAAGAAGTTAGTTGTAAAACTATTGAAAATTCCTTTTGGGAAAATCATTGGTTGCATTGATTCTTCTTTTTCCTATATTGATCTTTTTCCAAATTTAAGGTTGTCTATGGGTGTGAACGCTGAATTGTGAAATTTGCTCATGAATATTCTTCTCTCAGAATCAAGGAAAGGATATTGCTGACAGTGAGTTGCTTGATTTCATATCTGAGTCAAGTACAATGAGCAAGTCCTTGGTGGACTATGGTCAGCAAAAGTCATGTGCAGTTACTACTGCAAGGCGTTTAGCAGATTTCCTCGGTGATGCAATGGTTAAAGATAAAGGATTACGCTGTCAATATATAGTAGCAAGTGAACCCAGGGTAGGTTTTCCTTTTCCTTTTCTTTCTTTTGTTTTATTTTATTTCAGTTTTGTTTAATGCTGATTCAGTGCATGGCTGGGCATTTTTTGTGTGCCATGAGCACAAATTGGTTTTATTTCATATGAATTGTGTAGTTTTGTCACTATTTTAGTATAGATAATATGCGTAAAGATAGATCTATGATGCATATAAGATTATAAATTTAGTAACTACTTATCAGTATCACTCTATCGGTGTATTATGTCATTAAAATACCGGAAGAAAGCTTCATTTGATAGAGTTAGTCTTATCTACTTAGGTTATAGTGTTGCAAATTGTAAATCCCTTAGCGCTTGTCATTTCTTGAGCCCTAGTATGAGCACCTTATTCAAGTTTTTGCGCTGTGTATTGGTTATATTGATTCGCCAATTTTGTATTAGTTCATTATTGTGAAAATGAGAAGTAATTTAGCCCTTGTTTGGACGATGGTTCATTAAAGTATGGTACGGTACGGTATGGTATAGTATGATACGACGTAGTATGGTATACACTATTGTTTTTTTTAATTATTGTTTGAATAGAAAGTATGGTATGGTATGGCATGATATGATCTTCTTAAAACTTGTTTGTAAATAATAGAGAGCCATGGAGAACTATATCCATGGTTCTTAGAACCATGAAAAAACAATGGAACCAAACACAATTTTAAGTTGGCACCATACAGCACCATGAATATAGACACCTTGGTGATAGCCCCGTACTTCATAAATTTCTTACATGTGTCATTAGATGTCAAAAGATGGTTTGTTATTGAGTGCCTTCTTTCTTTAATCTCCCTCTCTATATTGTTTTTACATATGTAGATCCTCTGAGCCATTTCAAAAAGATTGATGACAGAATTGACTAATTTCAGATTATAGTCGTCGACATAATAATCACTTTAAGAAGTGCCAAGCCAAATCTCTCATATGTTGCAGGAAAATTAAATAATATAATTGAATTTTGTTTTGAAAGATAGTCAATTACTATATCTCTGTTTCCTATCTCAAATTGAAAAGAATGAGGAGATGTGCTGAAGATACTGTTATGGAGTCTAAACATTAAGATGAGGCGAGATATCTTAATTCTTGATTGTTCTATTGCACTAAGAGTTTTGTAAAGTTATACACTTTTTTAAATCAATTTAAACCCAAATTAAAGGTGTAAAGACTGAAATTATCAAGGTTCATTGAATGGTTGCAATAGGATAAATTATTCACTTCAAAATATTCCAAGCAGACAGTCAACAAAATTGTCTTTTTCCCTTCTTTGTTGATTTCCTTTAATGTGTTTAATTGTTGGTGCAATATGTGTTGGATGCATATGCTTATTACTACATTATTCTTTTACTTTAGTTGTGTATTGTAAACACAGATTATTGAGATAATGATATGTGCAGGGAACACCTGTCAGTGAGCGTGCTGTTCCTGTTGCAATATTTGAAACTGATGCAGGTAGTGGTTTATCCTGTTTTCCATGCTTTTTTTCCCCTTTAAATTTAGCATGCCAAAAATGCATTTCATTTTGCAGAAATAATGAAGTTCTACCTACGAAAATGGTTTAAGACTTCAACAGATGTAGCCATTCGATCCATCATTGATTGGTCCTATTACAAGCAAAGACTGAGCTCAGCAATTCAGAAAATAATTACTATACCTGCTGCCATGCAAAAGGTTATAGTCTTTTTATCGGACCATATGTTAATTGGTCTATCCTCTAGTAGCCCATTGGAAATAAATTGTGTACTTTGCAGGTTGCTAACCCGGTCCCTAGGGTACTTCATCCAGACTGGCTTCACAAAAAAGTCCGAGAAAAGGAAGATAAATTTCGTCAGAGAAAACTGTATGATATTTTCAAGAAATCCAGCAAGGAAGATTCATTAAGAAATAATGATGCCATTACTGCCAGCCATATGATGGATGGGGTGAATGTTGAAGATCTGGAAGACTTCCGAAATAAAAGCAGCTCTGCATATGGGCCCAGACCAATTGTTCGTTGTTATGAAATTAACAATGAAAAACATTCAACTGACACAACAAGGACAAAGGATTCCTTGCAACATAATGGTCAAAGTTTGAACGAAGTATCTTCCTTGTTGCAACAAAAGACATCCATCGCTGAAAATATTGACAAAAATGTAGATTATCAAGGGTGGCTTGAACTAAAGAAGAGAAAGTGGAAAGATACTCTGAATAGGAGGAAGAGGCAAAAGTAATCTTTATTTATATATTTATATATTCATTCATTCATTGGATGCTTATTTTGTGCCTTTGAAAACAGAGATTTAGCCATCTGCTCATTTCTCCTTGTATTTCATTTATTTGTTGCACCTATCACGCCTTGCGCTTGCTCCTTGCACTTGCGCCATGAACCTATGCCTAGGGCTTCAACAACTATATTGAAAGTTCTGTTTAGCACCGTCTGTAGTAAAGTTCTGTTAGGCTCATGTTTTTTTTCAAATAAAAGTCATTTCATGCTTTCAACAATATCAGGATTGTTCTTGTAATCTTTTATTGCTTCAGAACCAGACATCTTTTTAACTAGGATTTACTGCAGTAATTTTGTTAAATGATGATTACTGTGTACCATTATACCTTTTTTGTAACCTTCCTGTCTATCATTGTACAATTGCTTTATGTAGAAACATGCGTACTGAAGCCAGTAGTTTTAATCAATATGCTATTGTCTCCTTGGTAGGTTGGGTAACTTGAGGACTTCTGGTCATGCTGATGGTTCTTTTGAGCAATTAGGAAGTGTCAGTCGTAAGAAAACTCAGCATCGTAATGGAGTTGGTTCGTATTTTACGTCACATGAATTAGCTTTAACAAGATGCCATTGGCAGGTATTGATTTTTATGTTCTTAAGACATTCATTTGAGAGCCATTAACTGCATTGTTGTCCTTAATTATTTGTTTATGGTACAGATAATCCAGCTGCTTCCAAGTTCACAAATTGGACAATTTTTTGCTTGGGTTGTTGTTGAAGGAATTATGCTTAAGATTCCTATAACAGTTCCAAGAGTTTTTTATCTCAACTCCAAAGCAACTATAACAGAAAAGTTTCCTGGAAGGCGAGTGAACAAGACTCTTCCTCGTGGAAGGCAAACCTACGACCTAGTTGAGGTATCTCAAGTGCTGCAGTACTGTTGGTTCTGATTGAGCATTTGATTTTCTTTCATTGATATTTTATTTCCTTTTCATTCTATGAGGCTATTTTTTTCTATAGGTTATCATAGGCGAAGATAAATTTAGACAAGAAAGCAAAAAACTTGCGGCTCTTCTCGCTGATCCAGAAGTTGAGGTTAGTATATTCTCTTTCTAAGTTTTAATCTTGAATGTTTCTTATTCATGCGCCAAGTACTTTGAGGTCAGATGACTCTTTGATGTGAAACAAAGTTGTTGTATAATGTACAACTTAATCATAGGGATGTTAAATATCATATTTATATCTCTTCCGTAGTTTAAACTATGCAATATATACAATTTTAAGTGCATTGATTCCATGTATTATTCTTATTCAAGCTCCAAGTACTAGGAGGTGGGGTGTCTCCATGTATTATTTAATCTAGAACCACTATTGGAGTGCCACATGTATAGCTAAACCCTTGAATGAATGAGAACTTACATTCTTGATTCTTCAAAAAAAGGAAATTTTGGAATGTTGTATATCAACGTTTATCTATGATATCTATCAACTCTTTCAAATAATTCTCAGTTTTATGGAATTTAAAAGATGAACAAATTATTATTAGCAGGAAATATGAAACACTATTATTTGTTTTTACTTCATAAACAATCATTAGAATTTTCCTTTGACATAATTCTTTTGAAATTTGTCCACATTATTCTCAGTTAATGCACGTGCCAAATGCTCTTATTATAATAATTGTTATCTTCGCATGCATGTCAGTTTATATATATCTCAAATAGTCAATACTGTAATTATTGGTCTAGCAATTAATTTTTTTGTCGTGATTATTTCACCTTCGTGTGTTTCTCATATATTTGAAGGTGTTTAGAATGAACCATATGCTCTTACATGCATAGTTGTTAAAGGCGCGCCTGACGTAGGGCGCCACCCTTGGAGCCATGGCATATCACAGGCGGGGTGAGGTCCAACAGGCGTGCCTCAAGTGCACCTTTGAGCGCCTCACTGACACTTCTATCCTAAGGGGTTTAATTTTGCATAATTATGTTTTTTACATCCATTTTTAAGAGTTTTAAATAATAATATAAGGCTACATATTCCTAATTCACTTCTTTTTAAGGCTAAATCAACTCAAGTATAGATATTCTTAACACAACATGTAAAATTTACATATATATATACCTCCAACAATTCTATTTAATGGTTTTAACTTTAATATATTTTCCATCTATTTTAAGAGTTTTAATAAAAGAAATAGAGTGTAGATATTCGTAATTCAATTCATTTTAAGGTTGGATTAATTCACGACTATACATTCTTAATGTAATATGTCAATTTTACATGTATATG